>VZTO01019340.1:16856-32816 GCA_013400615.1 Syrrhaptes paradoxus | reverse complement strand
ACTTAAACATTAATTCCCATACAGCAGAATTTTTACATTCTAAAGTGGTTTTTAAGAGACACAGTAAGAAATATAATATTCTTCACTTAAATTACTTCAAAGTAATTATATGCACAACTGGCAAATCCAGAAGAGAGAGCAATACTGAATGTGTCTTTCACATTCTTGAAGAGGCAGGAAAAAAGCATGAGAGCAGTTGCCCCAGGATCCTTTTGCCCACATTTAGCTTTGCCTTATGTTAAGACCTGCCACTTTTCTTTTGATGCAGCCCAAGATACGGTTTACCTCATATATTTGTAATTTTAAATACGTTGAGTCTAAATTCTATTCTAATATACAATATTAAGAGCTTTCATCACGCAATCTCTATAAAAATCACCTCTTCTGTTTCACTCACCTCAGAATCACAGCTGCTAAAACTAACAACAGCAGAATTTTTATCCACATCCAGCAAGTCTATTGGGACATCACTCTGCAGAACATAAGAGGAAGGAAAAATAAAGAGCTTAAGTTCCTAAGTGGCTCCTAATGCATTTATCCTCTAACTGTCATCAATTATTTTAATAAGGGAGAAGCAATGAGTGCTTCATCAGAGAGGTAAAAGCCTAACAGACACACAGCTTACTACTTCACATTTAATCCCAGAGTAACATGATGATCCTTCTCTTATTCTCTCACAGAGCCCTGAACTCTTGTGTGGCTGGGTGACAACAACTTCAGTGTAAGATGTGTAACTATCTTTCAGACAATCAGGAATTATATTAATGACTGAAGTGTTTCCCTATTTTAATAGGGGAATTTACAATGTTCATTCAGGAAACCGGAGGATCACATTAAATAATTATTAATGATCCTTTAACTTACAGTAATGCTTCTGACATAAACCACTTTTTATCTAGATGTGTTTTCATTGGAATTAAAATTAAATCTAACAGTGTTTTGGAAATGAGATTAAAGGGTATTAGAATGATTAACTACTTGATTTGGTACTGCTTTATAACTTCACAGAAGCGTCAAGAAACATTGATAAATACACAACATACTTCCTAAAATGATATTTCAAAAACACTTTCTTATTGTCTTCTCACTACACAGGAACATCAAACACTGCTTTATATTTATTTAAAGAAAAAGCCGTAAATTGTAAACTCTACATTAAGCTCAGGCCTAGATTAAACAATTTCATTCTTCTTCACTTAGCTATGAGAACTTAAGATACTACAGAGCTGCAAATTAGCTGTAGTTTAGTATTGCTCTAATAACATCATTGATAAAAATAAGATTTTTATTAAGAAGTGAAAAATAAAATCCTACAGTAGTTTTCTCACATTTGTTAGAGCAAATGCACCTAACAAGTCTCTCCTTGTAAAATTTTTCTCCCTATGCATATCCCCAAAAAAGTCAATTCAGTACCACTACTCTTTCTGACTACCAAAGAAAACAATAATTTCAGCTGATTAAGTAGGAGGAATAACTAATTAAGGCTGCCGTACTTGGCAGGAGCATTTATCACCAATCGCATACAAATGAGATGCTGTTCCACACTGAAAGTGCACAGGTGGCCCATACCATTCTACAATTAATTTTCCACTACAGAGGATACTTAACTGGGGAGTGAGAATGGCACTTCATTTAAGATTTACTGAGTTAATTGCTCTTCAAATAAAGAGGGACATGCAAAAGCAAACACAACAGTTACACAGAAACCTGCTAGCACAGCAGGTGTTTTGGTCTATTTTGGTAGCGTGATGTTGTTCTGTTCAATACAGGTGTTAAGTTGTATTGTTGTTCCCTAACAAGCATTTGCAACAGTTACTTCAACATTGCAAGGCCATACTCTTCAATTTCCTCTTATAACAATTCAGACATTTTAAACCCCATATACTTAAGCTACTATAGCACAGCTTTTTAAGCTAGAAAGTCTCTGGATGTTTTATTTACAGATCAAAAAAGCTAACAAGAACAAAACCACGCTTACCTGTACCAGGACAGTATCTATAGCTGCCTGCACCTCCAAGATAAGGCTGTAGCTAGCATCATCCTTATTTAATGTAAACTTATCATTCACACTAAATGCAGGTACTGATGAAAGAGCAGCACTGGATTGAGAAGACTGCTGGTATTTCTCACGTTCCTGAAGTACCTTCATCTGCAAGTGTTCCAATTCATTCCTAGAAAAGGGAAACCACATATAGTGTCTTAAAAAAACAACTATAAAAGCTACACTAGAAATTAAGTATATTAAGCTTGCAGGTCAGTCATGTTTATCTTCTGTTCATCATTTTCCAACCAGAAGTGACTGGCGACTCCTCTTCCACATACATAACAAAGATAAGATATAAACTCTAAAACAGGAAAACGTAGCTTCTACTGTATTTTGCCAAAAGAGATTTCTATCCATCACAGGAATGGACAACTTTTTTCCTTCAACAGTACAATGCATTTTGACTTACATGCTGGTGACTAGTTTCCTCCTTTCATTTAGAAGCTATAAGCAGCATGGAAGATAGGAATCTTATCTTGCCAACATTGAGGAAGAAGGCATTAAGACTTCATCATGTGAAGGCAAGATAGAAGGAGACTCTGAAGTAAGGATGCTATTCATTTCTACTCTGAAAAGGCTTCATTCTACTTCTTGATAGATGAACAATTCAGAAATTCCAGTGAGACAGGAAGGAAAGATGACATTTTAGCTTTGAACATGTCAGTTCTTCCACTTAAATTTCTTTCTAGTGCAATTACCTTAGGGATGAAATCTTGCTCTGCATTTCTTGACTTAATTTTAGTTCTTCACCTGATCCACCTTCTCTATGGACAGGTTCTGTAGTCAGCCCCGTCAGCCAGCCTAAACCAATATATAAAGTTTATATTCCTTATAAGCTATAAAGAAAAGTCTACACTCAGCTTTTGTATGTGTGGAGCAATGTTTGTTCCAGATACTGGTAGACAGAATCATGACTTAATTTAATCCTTTCTTTGCAGGATTAATCTAGACACTGAGCATGATTTTCATGGGTTTCATTCTTAACCTACAGATTGGAAAACATTACTTATTCTTTTTCACAAAGTACTTTGAGCGATTAATCCCTCTGTGGCGGTTTTAATGGAGTGTTTACATTTTTTTTCCAACTTCTGTTTCTCAGACAAAACCTTGAATAATTTACAGTACTACAGTTGAAAATAAAACAAAACAGAAGCTGTGCAATGTGTTGCACAGTGTGTTTTGAAACTGAATGCTGCTGGTTGAAGTGAAAAAAAAATAACTTTTTGTTTCCTTAATTACTTTTACTTATAAGAGCAAATACTAATGGATTATATGCTGACACCTCAGGTATCACATGCAGAGTTGAACGGATGTTTATAGCTCTAGTTACCTCATCCAATTCATGCAAACAGTAAGATAGCATCATTGTAAAATGCACCATAAAAGCTGACATGTCCACAATCTTTCACATTCCTCAGCTATCCACTTCAAGTACCAAGAAAGCCTAATAATGGAGCACGAATTAAAAAAAATTAAAAAATCCACAGAAGTCCTACACTGCCGAACTTCAAGAGTAACTTCTATTGCTCTAAGCACTACTTTTCCTGATCCGCTGAAATCTGCTGCCCATAATACCAGAGCTCACCTTTGAAAACCCACATGTGAATATGGGGTTTTCTTTTTCCTTTCTTCTACGACTCATGGATCTTTAGAATATTCCCACAGACACTAACAGAAGCCACAAAGGACTTCAGCCACAGTATTGTTGCAGCCTATCATACCAAAACAATTCACATGAGGTGAGGTATAAAGTCTTTTAATCATCCAAAAACTCTTTAAAAGAGATACTTGAACACCATTGCCTCTCAGTAACTGACTGAGAACTGTATCTTGCCAGAATACATGATTTTGGATACAAGAGGTTTCAGCAGGCTAATTTTTTAGTATTGAAGGTAACTGAAGACAGGGAACTAGGAACATTTGAGCTCCCAGCAGTTAACATGTGCAGCATGTTTATCACGGCCTCTATGGCAGTCCGTCCAGTAGCTCAGATCCTACAGAGGGGCTGCTGAGATGCCTCACATCGGGAAGCTTTGTTTTCTACTCAAACCAAAATCAATCCCATTTAGAGCCCTATTACGCTGAAAGAGAAGAAAATTATGTGAAAGACAAAAAAAAAGTCTATCCAGATGAATTAACACACAGCAGAACACTTATATCTTAAACACTATATATCTTAAAATATAAAAATATAGTTTAAGTATAGGAAACTTTTTTTGAAATTTAAATATGAAATTAGAAGAGATCTTTTTAGCAAAACACTATCTTGGTTCCAATCAGGACAACAATTTCATGAGACGTGGGCTGCACTAACATAGCCTGCTTAATTTTTATCACATCACTATATGCGACACTTATTGAGTAACTGATACGAATCTTACCTGAATATGTGGATGCTAAAATTTCATCATACCCATCTTTTCCTACACAGCCACCCTGGATTGATGCAATGCTCTCTGATAAAGCCTTCAAATAAATACATTCAAGCAGAGGGAAATATCACTGCACTTGTTTAGAAGTTTGGGGTTTTTGTAGAGATTTTAAGTGTTTCGCTCCTCCTTTACCTGCATCACAAAATATCTACATAGATGCACAATATCTAGACCCACAAAAAAATAAGTTAGCTGATAACTTTCACAGCTAAATTGAGGTATTTTAACAAATGTATTCTGATTCTACTGAGCATAACAAAGACACTAAAAGGCAGTTAAAAGCAAAACACTGATGGACAACATTTTTCCAACAGGAATTAGTGATCTGACCAAAGGGTGAAATAACCACTATGGATCAAATCCATTATTTTAACAATTTATAACCAAAGTAATTATGTTCTGCAAAGTCCTGAGCACTTCCAGACTATACACAATATGGGGCTGCTTTTTCACTGAGAGAAGCACTGTATTAATTTTCACCCAGGAGAAACTGCAGAGGTCAACAGAGACAAAGCTTTAATATACCCTATGCACTATTTTGATTTTTGCTCAAATTGGGGCCATTTCCCCTTCTGGCTCTTAAGTACTAGGATACCGCTTGAAGTTTACAGTGCCAAGATTACAAAGCACACAAAATAAAATTTAAAAAACATCAACAACAACACATTTTAGCAGTAATTACCTTCTAATTACTTTACGTTTTGAAGTACAGATTTTGGGTTTTTTATTTTATTTTTCCAGCAAAGAAGAGTATGATGAATGTGGGCTTACATGATCATAACGAAGGACAGGGTCATCTGCACTCTCAAAACTATAAATTTCTAGTACTCCATCATCTCTTCCAATGAGTAGATCTTTAACTCCATCTCCCAGAATGTCAAAACTATCAATACATAATATACCTAATAAAAAGAAAACAAAATCTTTTACTTGATCTTTATTTGTTTGTGACACAGTAATATACAGGCCACATTAAACTACATAGAAAGAGATTCTTGGTTGACTTTTAAGGTTTTATTAATGCTATTTCTGCATGAGTCCACTAGAGGGCTGAAGTCCAGCACCTGTGCCTGAGGTTCAAGATGGTACAGTGGGTTTTATATTTATATCATATCACAGAATGGTTTGGGTTGGAAGGGACCTTAAAGATCATCTAGGTCCAACCCCCCTGACATGGTCAGGGGCACCTTCCACTAGACCAGGCTGTTAAAGCCTCATCCAATGTGGCCTTAAGCACCTCCAGGGATGGGGCACGTTGATGAGACACATACCTCCTCTCTTTTTTTCATTTCCAATTTCCCACTTAGGTATAGGCTTGGAACCAGTAATCTGGACAAGACCCAGTTTACCATCAGAAGTTCCATATATAATTTCTTCTCCAGAATCACCTAAACACATAAATTGAATTAGAATTGATAAAATCAGGTACACCCATTTCAAAGATTTGAAAATATCATGTAGTTAGACTCTACAGCCCAAGAGAAAAACAAAATATTAACACTAGTGTTGTATAACAGGCGTTAAAAACAAAAACAAATACATGAAAACTGCACTTGTTCTCATAATTTCTTCATGGCTAGCACTCTTCTGTGTATGAATGCCCCCCTGCACTGAAATTCTGCCTAAAATGCTTTCATAATCCAATACTTTATATTTCAGGCAAGACAGGGTATTAAGTTGCCTTTACAGAAGAGAAACAAAGAGATTAATTCAGAACGTACATCCAATTGTGAATATTATGCCAAGATTTAAGCAAGTAAGAATTACTTTTCCAATCCAGCTCTGGATGTCATTGTCACACAATCTAAAACTGAAACTAAATCAAACCCCAGATTAACACATTAAAGGGATTTCTATTAGGTTAGAATGGATTAGCAAGAAGGATGATCAAACTATTTTAAGCTTGATCCTTCCACAGTCTTAGTTCATGTGAGCTCTACTCAATATTCTCATCCATCCACAGACGGATGCAACTAGCAATTCCAGTTATGGAAAAATCCATGTGTAAAAGAAATGCAAATCCAGGACTTTGACAAAGCCCCCAAAAGTCCAATTGCTATTTACACAATGAGACCACCTTACATCTCACTGCTACTGTAAAAGGCTTTCAATTAAATGTGAATATCATTTAGAACTGCCTAAAACAGTCATACGTGTGTGTATAGGCAGTTTACTGCTGCATTTTTAACATCAGCTTAAAAATCAAGGCAAAATTTAATTAATAAATACAAGCAATAAAATCTTAAAAATATAGTAAAATAACATTTTTTTAGTTGTGCATATATTCAAAATCTTGTTACCCCCATTTCCATTGTTTAAAGCAAGAACAGTAGGTGGTCCAGGAACTTCTACTTCATACAATAAATCAGATCCCTGAAGACAAAGAGAACTATCTTGAATGAGTTTTGGGGAAAAAACAAAAACAAAAACCCAACCACACCACGAAACCAAAAACCTGACAAAAACCAAACCACAAAAACAGAAAACAAAATAAAGATCCCAAAACACGANAAGAACATAAAGGAAAAAAAAAAAAAAGCCCACAAGCATAAGGACAAAATAATTACAGATATGCTTCACTTATACGAATTCACAATACCTATGGGAAAAGCATTTCTAAGCCAAAACAGAGTACAGTTTATATAAATAAAACACAGGACACTTAAAATGTGTTATTATTAAAAATAATCCACAAATTAGTCTGACGATTTTGTTAAACCTCTTAATATCACTCAGACTTGTTGCAAAATTTGTGAGAGCAAGAATTTCCAAACTGATAAAGACTTAGACATTTGATTCCCTTACGTGAGTACTTCTAGCTAGAAGGGACCAATTTGTTATCACTTCCATCTATGAATTCCAAAGCCTATTTATAGTAGTTTTATTAATCCTCATTCTGCAAATTTATAATAATGATTTTCCTTTAAAAAAAAAAAGTATCAGAATTACAGACAGTAACACTGCCAATTAAGATACCACATACTTATGATGTTTAAGCCATGCTGATATGCTGAGTCCCTTAAGAATTAGTCCAATTCTAAGGCATCAATAAATAAAACAGCAAATATTTTAACCTGTAAAACTCTGAGGACTCTATCCTGACATGCAAGTACCGGTGTAATGCAATTCACTTTATCTACAGGAAGGCAGAGAACATCATTGATTTTATCGCCTGATAGGTAGTAATGCTGGTCTTTGCAGTCGCAGTAATGGTTGTAGATATAGCTCGCACAGAGGAAGAGATCTGCTCCTGAAATATGCCTGAGAAAAAGAAAACACTTCCTGTAGCATTCTTCCCAGTATAGCAGCAATGAGAGTCTTTAAGCCCTACAGTACACACGCACCACTGCTTGCAGATTCAAGGCACTAGCGCACCCTAAAAGATGTTCCAGCTTTTTTTTTTAATGAAGGCTAAAACAAAGTTATTTATATATATATTTCTATCTCCTATGTTGTCTTCATGTAAAATCCCAAACATATCTTTATAGAAATGTAATTAATATATTTTGATGGCATTAATTAGTCTCAAACCTGTTTATATAATGCAGCATCTTACACCACGATCCTGGTCTGCTACAGGAAGGGCATGTAGACATTACACACCATGACAACATCCCCAGCTCTGCCCGCCTGCATTTGCCCTGATGTGAGTGCCTCCAGACCCCCTCAAACCCCCCCAACTCTTCCTAAACTTCACTGTGACTTTCTAAGTTCCTTCCTACATGTCATGGCACAAGCTAAAGCTGGACTGGCACTTAGTGTTACCTGTGAGCATTCAATACAGCAAAAAAATTATTACAGAAAATCATAAACAACCTGCTACGGATATGAATTAAATGCAAAACATTATACATACATAGCTTTGATGCTTTCAGTGAGGTTAGTTTCAAATGAAAGAAACTGCTTCCCTCTTTTAGTGAAACCTCTAACTTCCGATCCTGTAGCCACAAAAATTTTCTCTTGTGGTGTATTAAGAGCTCCTCCCAACTCCAATCTTGCAATTTTTTGGCCTGGAAGCGTCTTGAACACTGTCTGGAAACATAAAAGCACTTTTCATCATCACAATATTGTATTTATGGTAATCTTCTAATACAAAGGATAATAAAACTGCTTTACAGTTCCTGGCAAAACTAAGGATACTGCGGATTACATGCAGACAAAAATGTATCTCTAGTTTTCTCTTCAGCATCATCACAAAGAAATCAAGTATTTATAAGTCACTAAATATAAAATGCTGTAAAATATAATAACTTAAGACTTTANTTTTCATCATCACAATATTGTATTAATGGTAATCTTCTAACACAAAGGATAATAAATCCATCACTGCAGGTGATTCTTAAGAAGAGAGACTTAAGCNAAGACTTTATTATTGAAGTGTTATTCATCCATAGGACAATTTCAGCACTACTGGTAGCTGTAAAACACACATATTCACTCCCTCCCTACCTCTTACATGTTGCATTCTTATTCCAGGAGACTACATAGATTTACATTGCCATAGAATCCTTATGAGCTGGCTAGGAACCTCACCAATAGGAAAAAATTAAAAGGATATATTTTTACGACGCTAGGCATAAGTCTAGGCTCATAGAAAGCAATCCATTTGTCAGTCACTTAAGGTGACTGACTTAGTGAATCACTGCAGGTTTTTGTTCAGTCATAGTAACTGAGTACGGGCAAAGACTTAAGTCTAACTAAAGTGCAAAGCAAAAGGTGTTAAATTGACCTTTTTTGTGATGCTATACACTCGTGTCTTACCTACAGGTGGAGAACTATGTGCTTGTCCAGGTATGAAATCAGCATACCCTGATCATGGCTGGGTATCAGTCCACAGCTCTCCCTTGAGAGCTTCCACAGGTGGCTTATCTCCCATGTCAACAAAAATAAACTTTCAAAGCTCATTAGGAAGAATACTTTAAAAATAAAATTTTAAATGAAATATTTCTACTTACCACAGCTTCCCCCTTTTTAATGCCAAAGCACGTAATGACCCCATCCTGATCTCCAACAACTACCTTCAAAAGTATAACACATCATTTATCAACAAAGCATAAATTTTATTTGAAAATAATTGTCTCCCTCTATCAATCATATTCTTCTATATTTAAATACTTTACATTCTACAGTACTTAATTTACACAGCTGCATGGGAGTATGCTTCGGAAAGCTAGATAAACTGCTATAGATAAGACACTAAAGTTCAAGAACAACAGGTAAAGTGACAGCATTTATAATCCTCTCTCTGCTTCTACTTGTAAACATCAGCCACGATCAGGTGGAACACTCCAGAAAGCCATATTTGGGAAAACAGTTGTATTTGCATACTAAGAATTTATTATTTTAACAAAAAAAAAGTGCATGATTTCTAATAAGCTTTCCTAACCAAGTTTCTTTAGCTTGAACTTATTATAAGGAAAACTAGAAAACTTCCACCTATATTAAATGTTATCAGAACAGAAGAAGAGAAACACACAAGAACTTCCTTGTGCTTTCAGCAATGCCCTAAGTTTTGAAAACTCCTTATTGGCTCTGAAAGTTTTCCAGAAACCCATCCAGACCTTTTATTCCCCTGCCTTTTTTCCAAAAGTTTTCCAAATAGTTCAAAAAATTTGGTTCCGAAGTTTTTCCCTAGGACAAAGACGGTTACTAACATCACCACAGGGCACTGCACACCCGGTAACAAGTTACCAGCCGCACAAGCAGTGCACTACCCACAGCCCCTGCCCGCTTACCTTCTGCGTGGCCTTCCGTCCCGAGGCGGGAAGCAGCCTCATGGTCTTCTGAGCCGTCACTCCCACCTGTATGCACACACAGCCTTCACCCGAGCTCCCTTCGGCCCCGGCAGCCCCGCGCAGGGGAGGGGAGCAGGGCTGAGGAAGGCGCGATGCTGCGGGGACCGCTAGTGTCCCGATCCAGCGCGCAGCCCTCTCCCACCCTCCCCGCGCTCCCCTCAGCCACCATCTCCCCTCACGCTCCTCCCCGCCAGCCGCGGCTGGTCCCCTCAGGGTGTGAAGCCAGACCCCGGCTGCCGGCTCCACGGGGAGGCGTTTCCGGACCCGGCCCCGTCGCCGGAAGCACCGGGACCCTCCTCCGGGTTTCTCACCAGCCCCACCGCCCTCGCGTGGGGCCGCCGAACGGCTCCCCGTCACCGGAGGGCCTCCCCGCCCCTGTTCGCCCAGGCCGCTCGCTGCCAGTCCGGCCCGCCCGCCCGGTGTAACGGCACCATGGTGCGGCCTACAGCCCGGGCCCACCTGCAGGTAGTCCACGCGGGCCAAGCTCAGCTCCATAGCGCGGGCCGGGAGCGGGTCCCACCCGCGGCCACTGCCCCAGCGCTCCCACACCTCCCGTTACCGCGGCAACCTCCGCCTGCGGCCAACATCGGCCCGATCTGGCTTCCCATTGGCTAGGGCTGACGGCGAGGGGGCAGGCCCGCACCCAGGGGCGGGGAAGCGGGGCGGCGGTGAGGCCTGCGTGCCCGCCCGCTCCTCCCCTCTCCGGGGAGGTGTCGAGGTGCCGCGCCTCCGGGGTACCAGGGCCCCGTAGGTGTAGCACTAGGTAACGAGCGGGACGAGAGGGAGGGTCAGTAAAGTACCAATAGTTTATTTACCAATTAAGCATCAGAGGCATTATTTAGACCAGTAACAAAATACCAGCCCCGCACGGAGTCTGAATTTTAAAAAAATCATTTCTAGCACATAAAGAGTAGCTTTGGACTGAGTTCACATTACCTTCCAAAATTGTTAAAAAAAAAAAAAAAAATCTAGTCCTTACTCTTGAAATAGGCGGAATTAAGAACCTGGAGTTGTGGGTACATATATATACACCTATGTTAAACAGTGCCACTACAGTTACATTCACACTTACCTGATTTCGTTAATCCATTGTAATCGTGAGGTCTCAGCTTTATACACGTTATTAGCATCACTAATAAAGAACAAAGATTTCAAGTAATCCTCCGCTGATTTCTAGCTGATTTATCCTATTCATACCCAGTTGCTGCAAGGAACAGAGTACTATGCTGTATCTGTTATTTTAATTGTTTTTCTTGCAAATTTAGTGCAAAGAATTCTCCATGTGTATTCATAAACCTGTTCAAATTCCAGCAACTCATACCATTATACCCTTTTAATGCATAAACACAAAAAAAGTCTTGCTTTTGGGCAATTAAAATGAAGAGAGCGATCTTTTTGTGATGAGTTAATAAAATTTCCTAAGACTAAATTCCAGAGAAGCTGTACATAAAGTTATTTAGTGCTAAAAATCTACAATACATTTTTCAAGTATAAGATACTGAAATATTATTGCCAATAAATAGTTGTGCTGTAGTCAAAGCCATGGTTCCTTTGCTGAATCATTCACATCTCGACACGTTAGGATTTAGTTTCTCACTGAGTTTGTGTATTAAAATCGCCAACTCTTCTGTTGCTTGGGACTTATCCTCCAAAAGTTCGTAGCGAAGACTGGAGATGTCTTGTTTGATTTCCTTTAATTCACCTGTATTAATCATGGAAAGAAATACTTGTCAGCAAAATTTCACATTCATTAAATCCCATTCTGCTAAGTGACATCAGTGCATATTTCAGATTACTTCCTACTCCTCCAAAAGGTTCATGAGAGCAGGTGCAGGGGGGGGCCAGGAGGCTTTAGCTCTTCTTCACTCTCAGTGAGATGTGACTGTGTGTCCATCCCTAGGCAGTACCAGAAGTATTTTAATAGTCTAACAAACTCTAACGTTGTGCTTCACGTGTATACAGAACACCAAAGACTCAAAAAGCCCTCTACGTAGGTTAATTAATTAATCACAGCAACACTGCTGAGCAGCTGGTAAATATTAGTATCCCCCTTTGAGAGAGAACGCAAAGAGAAGTTTTTCTGAAGTGATGTGCCAAGATCACACAGGAAAAGTGTGGCAGAGCTGGCAATAAAACTCACAGCTTCTGAGTCTCTCTCCTCTTCCTTACCAATACCCTTTGAATTAGAAAAAGTCAACCAATTTAAAATTATGTTACAATTTGACACAAGTGAAAAAACCACATTTAAATGAAGATGATTGTCAAGGCCAGGCTTATAACAAGCACCAGCATGTTTTTCATTACAGGATGTTCATTTTAAGAACAGAAGCTTTTAAAAATATTCAAATACTAGTCTCCCAGCAAGTGTGAGCGAGGCATTTCAATTCCTACACAGTAGCCACCGCAAGAAATGATGTGTCACGTATGAAATTAAAGACTACGGAAGAATAGCTAAATCCTCTAGTGATGCAAAACAGGGAAAAATCGCTAGACTTATGTTTAAAATACCTGCAGTACATGAGAATGCAGAAGTTTTCTGCTTAGAATACAGCAGACTTCAAAAACTGTATCTTCCAAGGCTGGATCTACACATCAGGTACCAATGAGATGGGCATGACACAAGAAGCACTGCCTCTTTGTGCAGAGGTTCAGGGGTTAGCTGACTTGCTCAAAGTGGACTTCATGAAAATTCTTGATAAAGCAAGAACCACAATGTCCATGAACCATGATTCTTCTGTGCTGTTTTGCTTATCTAAACACATATATGTCAACACCAAACGGGCACCAGGGCACTAGAAAGACTTGTACGCCACTGGCGCTGTTCATGAGAAGTCTTTTCATCGCTCACTAGGCAGGCGATTCCCCCATCACAGAGCAGGAAGAAAGCAATATGACAAAAATCATCTCCGATTTTTGCAAATGCAGTCTCTTTCTTACCTTCATTTACTTCATCATTTTCTTTGTCCACTTGTGCTTTCAGAACATAACGTTTTATCAGTCTTTTCATGATTTGCTGCCAGATTAAAACAGTGATATAACCAGGTGAGCATATACAATCAAACTCCATTCACTTTCCTAACTACCTCCCTCACACCTGGCTAAGTGAAAGAACAAGCAGCCCCAGATTCAGCAGCAGCCTCATGGGCTTTTTTGGTGGCATGCTGAAATTCATCGTGACACTAAAGCACCTTTGTCATCCAACTACCTCTTATTTACAGAGCATCACAACTTTTTGTAGGGAATAGGGCACCAGGGAAATGCCTAAACACACTAATTTAGGCTTTAAGTAGCTTCAGCGTAGGTCTACCCTTGCTAAACTCAGTTCACATGTGAAAGGATTTGTGATATGAGACACAGATATTTACCATTTAATAAGAAAAAAGGTTGAAATTTTACATTACAACAGTGCAACATCAGCTGTAAAAGTATTCATTAAGATGATAGCCGTACTGCCAGGGCTCCTTGTATGTACTAATATTCGTGTACTGTGTTACCATACCTATTTTCATGGGGCTTGTCTAACAGAATTTGCACAGGTTGATTACATACTTTCAACATTTTCACTAGGGAAATAAGAGCTCCTATTTTTTTCTTTTATTTCTGAGCTGAAAATAGACCAGGAAGGTAATATCTGACAGACGCCCTTTTACCAGAAAGGAACATTCCCATCTGTGGGAATGTTGAATGTCACATGAGAAGAAAGGAAGGGAAAGTAATGCTAAGCCAGTCAGCTCAATGCTTTCGCATCCCTTCCTCAGAAATCAGTTTCACATGTTGGCTTCTTACACTTTCCAAACTGGGAGATCAAGCGAAAATCTAACTTTTGTATGGGCTAGTTTTTTAAATGCTTCAAATAATGGGGCTTGAGCAATAACTGTCTCTTTTCCAGTAGCATCCAGGAGTCTGATTTCTACAGGTTTTTTTATCTGGTGAAGGCAAAATGTACTTGAAACACAGAAATCTGCTAGGACCTTCACACAGTTCTATTACACAGAACAGTGACCAAAGTATGTACTTACCTGATAGCGTGTCGGCTGATTGAGAATGCTGTTAAAACTGTGTGATTCAAACACTCTGGAGTTGGACTGAGTGAAAAGGTTTAACTAGGAAGAAAGAAGACAAAATTAAAATATATTATGGAATCCACAGTTAGAATTCAGCTCCATTTTTTTCTTGGAGACATTTTAGGGTTGTCTCTATAGTCACTACATCAGAATACTATTTCCAAAAAGAAGAAACTGAGATTGCCTTATTTGTTGTTTTTGGTGTTGGTTTTTGTTTTTTCTAAACACTGATCATTTTAGCCATCCTATTCATAGCACAGCTTCAAAGCAATTGTGTTCTCACAGCTGAGGAAATAATGAATTATGACTTGGAGGCAGGGATGGTTGGCCAAAGCAAGAAGACTCTCTAAACTGGCTTTAACAAAGAGCTGTTGTGGATCTGCACTCTTAAGCACATGTTTAACTACAAATACATGCTCAAATCTATTTCTGCTTAGTTCCAAGTGTTTTTCTAAAGCCCCATTTTCAGGAATAGTAATCTATTTCAAAAAATGGTTATTGTGCAACTATTTGAGAATCATGAAGCCATCAGATTCCAAATAATTTAAGACTTTTGTGGGAGTGGGCTAAAAGCACAAGGGAAAAAAGCCTTGGAGAAGATGCAGAAGGTTTGTTACTACCAAATTAGAGACCTAACTCTTCTCTCAGATACACTGGTGAGGGTTAAGTAAAAAAATACACATCCCTAGAACGGTCAACCCCCTATCTGTATCTGTCATTAATTTTCTGTGTGGCCAATTAAAAGCCACTGTATCGATGATAGCTGACCTCTCTGGATGGTTAAGGAGAAAAGTGAACTCAGCCCGCATCTATAAGTAAGCTTGATGATTTCCGTAACTGTCGTGTATACTGTGCCTGTACTGCATACCACCTGTCACTTCAGCTGGGCCACAAGTGGGCTATTTTCACCTACTCCAGGTTGCCCACCTTCTTGCGGGCAATGAGACATCAGCTCAGCCACCGTTTTTATTAGGGAGTGGGACAGGATTTGTCTTTGTAGAGTATGCCAACCCAGCCTGACAGAGGAGACTGTGGGCTGCCTTTCCCAGGGAAAAATAATTTGGTTTGCAGTCCAAGAAAACTAGCTCCACCTGACCTGTCTCAACAGTGACTCAGGCGGGATTTTAGTTCTTTAGTGACTTACTTTCTAAGTATGACAGTAAGTACTGCTGTATGGTATGTCAGTACGACTGAATGTTTTGTTATAAAAGGGTATCCTGGGGTGTTGAGGGTTCTTTGCTTTATTTTATAAACACATTTGTACAGTGACTGGAGAGAACAGATAAAGTTCAGGCACTCAGAGCACTAGAGAGTGAAAGATGAGCAGTTAGTATCAAAAAAGCGCTTCTAGCTAAACTGATTTAAACTGACATTTTTATTAACGTGTATCTACTTTCACTGCCTACAGAAAACTGAAGAAAATATTTTCTTTATTGAAGATTCAGTACCAACAGCTCACAAGTCCTACGCTCCAGAAAGATCTTTCAGAAAATATTAGATTTGACATTTCTGGTAATTTACAGTAAAACAAATAACAATTCTTTTCAAAGTATTGCTTTCAGTCTTCGTAATACACAGGGCCTTAAGCCCAAGTATATAAAAAAAAAAGCTATGTGCACCCTCTT
>VZTO01019340.1:0-16588 GCA_013400615.1 Syrrhaptes paradoxus | reverse complement strand
ATGTGCATCCTCTTTAACCTGTCTGTGCCCCAGTTTGCCATCAGTAAAACAAGGGGAATCGTTACCTAATTCTCACACAGATGTTGTGACCCTGCATTCCATTACTATTTGTAAAGAACATTTAGATACCCAAATGTAGAATCTTATGGAAAAGCTCCAGATTATTACTACCAGTCACCCCTCTTTCCTGTTGTCTTCTGTTGTGAACATAGCTTTTGACAGTAGGAACTGAATATTATACTGACCACACTATCCTTTTCCTGTCCTAATGAAAGGCCAAGTTTCCTCTCCTTGACCGGCCTTTTTTTAACATGAAGCAAAAATCTCTCTAATGGAGGCCAAAAGCATCTTTAGTCAATATTTAGGTCATTCCTTGTGGGAATTATTTGCTTCTTTGAATACTCAGTTATTTTTGTTTTAACTCTGTTTTTCCAGTCACTAGACCTTGTTGTCTGAAGAAAATTTATTGCTTTTTTTTTTATGTAGTACACTTAGGCAATTGGAAATACAGATCTATGAATATAAATGCTTGACCAATTGCCATACTATCAGCAGCAGCACAGATTATCCCCTAAAATGTAAAGAAAAGCCAAATGCTGGAATGAAACACCAATTCTTCACTGCAGCAAAAATATTTCAATACCTACCCTAGATTTGGAATTGCCCATTCCCATTTCAATGTCCTTCTGTAGCCGTCTCCTCCTGCACTTAGAAAAGTTAACGATCCTCATGATGAAATAGAAAAAAGATTTGGGGCTTGGTACAAGACTGAACGGTGGAGGTAATGTTTTTCCATCATCAAAATATGATAACCAAAGTTTAGAACGAGCAAACTTCCACTCTACATCACTGTCATCCTGTGTTGAGATATAAAAACAGGTATGTGCTTTGTTTTTATGAAATGCAAAAATGAAACTTCTCTTAAATATCTACCCTTTCTCTTTTTACAGACAGTGTTACTTGCTTTCTAGTTAGACTCCCAGTAGTTCTGCAAGAAATGCAGCCACTTTATCAAGTCTATTTGAACTAAATTTCAGCTGTCTTTTTATGGCAACATTTCATTGACAATACTTAGTTAAAGCATGTGAACCATTTAAACAAATGTTATTTTTGCACTGAGTGAAAGCCGACATATAAACTCCTTGCTATTTAAAGAGGAACTTTTTGCGTTTTTTGAAGTCTTGTTTTTCTCATTAAAGTGGTCACATGAATTTGGTACTCACACAAGTGACAAATATTAGCTCAAAGGCAGACATGGTGTAAAATGGTACTCACAGCTTTTTATATAACCATGAAAAGTAACTGATTTATAATGGAGTACAGAAAATATAAACTTTGTTGTCATGAAGAAACTGTGTTAAAAACTGACAAACTGATTTTGTCCTGATACATTCTTACTGAAGTATTCCAAGGGTGGACTTGGTTTACTCCAAAGGTGAAAAGTTTGTTTATTGTAACTATTTTTCTCCTGATGAATTCCCTGACATTTCCCAGAAGTCACTGAAAATACCAGATACGACACATCCATTTGTACACTATGCCTTAGATAACCTTTTGTCTTTCCTGCTAGTGTGGGCGTGTGCATGCATCTATGTGAATGCACACAGTACTCTTTGAATAGTATCAGAACTTATGGTCTGGAAAACTGGCACTAGGAATGTACTTTTATTTTCATTTCAGCAACTTGGCATTTATTTTTTAAACCCAAGTATTTTCTCTACTTTAAATATACTGAATTTTTTACTGGAGTGGGATGCTAAATACTCCAACTAATTATCTTTAAAAATGAAAATACTTTATCATCATAATGAAATTAAAATAAAACATCTTTTAATAAGCAACACAGCCAATAGCTTTGTGTGAAATTCAAGTATTCATTCAACTGAGCCATTTGGCAGATTTGGAAAAATACTGCCATTGCATTTTCAGGGCATACGGCACAGCTCAGCAAACCTAGAATCAAGTTTGAATATTGTACCTAAAGCAGAAAAAAAAGCATATTTTTACAAAAAAATATTGTAAGCATTGCCAAGTGTGACTCAGTCAAAGCAACCTCGAAGATAAGCACCTGTATCATACTCCACATATACCACAGAGGCATACAGATGTAATCAAGTATGCACAGCAACAATGCATGGACGTAAGTGTCTAATTCCTGCACATTCAGCTAAAAAGTTTGAGGACTGGAATTAAAAATCAGATTTCCACTAAAAAACATATCAAAGTACATTTAACTTGTATCCTAACGATCCACAAAGATTAAAATGCACTGTTAAGGAAACATGCAATAATCATCCTAAGGAAACTGGGAATGAACCACCCATGTCTAAAATGTTACGCCCAGTAACTTTGTTTTCTACTTTCCAGTAGTCTTCATTTGAACATGACTTTAGATTTGAAGCTTTCTGGATAGACGACATCTCCTCAGATGCATGTATGTGGCACAAGATGAACTACTTGTTCAGATGCTGTAAGGTTCTGCAGCTTGGCTGGGCTGTTAGACAAAGTCAGTCCTAGGAATGTGGTATTTTTTGTGATCTCCTTTAATGAGGTAATCTCTTAATTGTATTTTTGCATATCAAGACATCCTCATTGAAATAATTCCTAATAATTCGGCCCTTTTTCAACCTAACAAAAGACAACAACTTGAGAACAGAGTCCTACCTCGATTTCTTGATATGAACTGTTGATCATAGCAATCAGCATGTTGAGCAGAACTACCACCATCGTTACATTGTAGATGCCATAAAGAACATAACCAATGTTCTCTATGAACTTATGATCATATTTGAGGACAACAGAGGTTACTTCAGACAAGCCAAATATTGACCAAAATAAGGTCTTGAAACTTTCTTCCACTCTGTAGGAAAAAAAGATTGTTTGATTTCTCCACTGTGCTCCATCTATCCATCATACATAAAATAGTTGTAATAATACATGCAAAATAATAGTCCAGGAATTAGAGAAGTATAATATTTTCCAGGTTTTGAGATGGATATTCTCAACTCATTCTCTTCCACTCTAACTGCAGGGGGCAGACCTTTCCTATCCTAACAAAGCTAAAAATGCGGCTGATGGGAAGGAAACTCTTTCAAGAGCTTCTAATTAAACCTTCCCTTAGGAGGGGTGCAGTCAGAAGTGGGTAGCAGCAGGTTCAGCAACAAAACTGACAAACCAAACAGATTTCACGGGATTTGTTCAAGACTTGTTGAAATCAGGCACTTCAACAGCAGGCACCTCTACCCTTAAAGCTCTGGGTCTATGCTCCTGTCTCCATCCCACGGTCTGTGCGATTCCTGAGGAACTGAGCTGCCAAGGGCTCTCGGTGAGCTGACAGAGAGCTCTTCAAGCCTCCAGGGCCTTTAAGAGTGGATCCTCTACAAGATCTCCTCCTCGTGCTGCCATTCCTCCTTCCACTCAGGAAACATTGCGATGGGTTGACTTGTCATGCAGTGAGGACACAGTTCACTGTAAAGCTCTATCCTACCTCATTGAGAGATGAGCTCATAAATGCAAGCTAAGAGATGATGATATTCAATAAAAATTTTGATCCTACTTTAAAAATATGTCTTCCATTGTACGTTACACAATTTACTGGAAATGACTTCTTCCTCTGTGTTGCCAAGAAGTGAAGCAACAGACAGCTGTATTTTAGCAAGTATAGCTAACATATGCCAGTATACATATCTTGAATTACCCTGTTTTACCACTGATAAATTATTTAAAAACACAAATAATATACTAATGGCTGTGTAGTCTAGCAAAATAACACCACTGTTTAAGCAATGAATATTAATAAGCATTCCAATAGTATGCATACTAGACACCTGATATCAAAAACTGTAACACAAGTATCATTATATTGCATTATTTACCTAAAGAAAGGACAATGAGTAAGTGCAAAAATCGGGCTACAATTAAGCAGAAAATAAGTCTGAAAATATGGCAGATTTTACAGAAGTCATGCCTCCTGTAGAAAGATGTGAGAAAAGGAAAAGAATGTCACAATCCTGTGGAGGTACTTCTGCTTTAGAATGTCCTAAATACTTACCACTTCCAGCATCACCTTGTTTCAGGAAGTAAAAAAAAACCAAACAACCAAACAAAAAACTTCTGAGATCACAGCAAACCATCTCATTGAATGAAGAGACACTTGTAAGTACCATTCTTCTGTATTCATGTGACTAACAGTTATGATGTAGATTTTAAACCTGATCCAAGAGAGTCCAATGCCATTCATAAATTTGTTTCGATACCAAACTGAGAGAGAAAAAAAACGCTATCTCCAGAATCACTCACTCTGTTTCTTGACAAAATTATCTAGAGGCCTATTATTAACACCATGGCTAAATCTGGGTATCAGTTAGGTCTGATGAGGATTACAATTCTAGCAGTTACTCTGGGAAAATGTCATCCAGGAGAAATCAGTAATGTTTAATTGCAATTGGTTGTCCACAACTCTGTCTGGTTATCATAACATACAGGTAAAATTATTTTAGACTGCAATGAAAGCTTCCATCATACAAGTAGGAAAGAATTGGTCTTTCGCATTCTGCTTTCTAAGGTTCTGAGATACATCATTTCCCACCAACTTCAATTGTCTTCAGTTTTATTTTAATGCTAGGAGAGAACATACAATATCTCGCAGATTTTGTTACCTTAGTGAAAAACTGGAAGTTTCACATTGGCTTTTTACTTAAACGTAACTTCATACTTACGTTGTAAAGGCTGGGTTTAGTTTAGCTCCCAGGTAGTAGGAATACAGTATGAACATTCCAATCATAAATGCAAGAAACACCATAATAAAAAGGACCATAAACTTGAAGATGTCCTTAACAGTCCTTCCAAGTGAAATCTGCAAAGGCCCAAAACTCTCATTTGCAGGCAGAATATACGCGATCCGAGAAAAGCTAAGAACGACAGCAATTGCATAAAGGCCTTCAGATATTATCTGAGGATCAGATGGGAGCCATTTATCTCTAGCTGGAAAATATGAAATATAGGGGTCAACATAAGGAGTTACTCATTCATCACACTGTTTAAAAAATAAATCTTGACAGGATTTTCCATGAACACGTCTGAATTTAGTTGAGACAAATATTTGGAGGGTCTAGTAGTTGCTACTCTATTCCTATTTCCTTCAAGTCACTAATGATGAATGTAAGTTACATTATCTTTTGCTACAAGAAAAATTATACTTGGAGAAACATGACCTTTTCTTAAGCAGTTTGCAGATTTCTAATCTGAACTATATAAAAATAAATAATTCCTTATTGCTTTTCTCAACACAACTATATTATTAGCTATCTTCAAAGCACTATGCTGAATACAGAAACGTACTCATATTTTGCATTTTATTGATGGGAAGTTAACAGTGTTAGGTAAAAAACAATTTTTAATCACACTAAGATTTTGCCATTGGTACAAGTCCAGGATACAACCTAGTTCCCAATGAACTCATGAAGGTTTCTGCCATTACCTCAACAGAAGTAGGACCGTGGTTTTTACCCACAATGTGCACAGAAGCAACTGAGTTATAAATTAATAAATTGTTTGTTACCTGAATTAATGCACCATCTTAGTAAAATACCACAAAATTAGAATGTGTTTGATATCAAAATAACATTCTAAATGTGCATTTACATATATACAAACTCACATTGATTATATAGCACTTAATGTAAATAACAAACCAAGTCTGCTATTATAACTTATTGATAAAGCATATGCTAAAATCCACCAACAGCAAATAGAGCTTTTGCTGGTGTTGCAAATAGAGATCCATCACACCTTTAGTTAGAATTTCTGCACTACAATAACTATTTAGTACTTTTATTCTATTTGAGCAGATCTTTACTTGTCCCAATATCCTTCCTGCAGCAGGAAATGCTGATAGATCTTTATAAATATGAATTATTGTATCGAACAATTAAAAAAAAAAATCAAAATTCTATCTGTTGTGTACCAAGTCAAAAATAAAATACAGCTTGCAAATGTTGAAAGTCAAGAGGGTCAAATTTAACTCTAGTATAAACAGTTACAACAAATTACGGGCAGCTACATTTGAACTGATTTTATCCTTATGCCTATTGTTTGTTTTTAATATATTGTCAAACAAGCATCATAACAACTATTGTTTAAATAGATAGAAACAAAAATATCGCAGCAGAAATGGTCACACAATGCTACGAACACAAACACATGCAAATATTCATTTTAAGGCTTTGAAATGCTAGTGCATTCTTACCACTTTCCCTATGTTCACCTCTGTGTGGCAGAAAAGTTAAACTCACCGTAAGTGAAATATTCTATTTCTGGAGGAAGTGTGACCTCAGAGAGGTCATTCTCCTCAATGTAATTGTCCACATATTGCTGTGCTTTTGTGGCCTGCAGGAATGCCAGAAGCCTCGCTGTGAAAGCAGCAATGAAAATGGACAGCATCCCAAAATCCAAAACATTCCATAACTGCAAAATATATTCCCTGGGTCCTTCCAGCCACAGCTCCTTGCATTCTGACCACATCATACCTGCAACATGAAAAGACATAGCAACGCTGGCCAATCTCTTTTCATTTAAAATCTCCACATTTTCCCATTTCATTAAACCAGGTGGCACCAGTGGAGCAAAATATTACTTATTTGCAGTGTCACAGTCATCATTACACCTTGAGTAAGGCTCTCTTGGTTTCAACAGGGATGATCAAGTGGCAAGATACTAACTGATACGTGCGGATAAAGCTCAGCCACCTCCACACAGGGTAGCGTAGAGCCACGACTTTGCAGTGAAAGCATTATGGCCCAGCACCATGACAGCATGCTGTGCTTCTGAAGAAGGAAAAACGTTAAATGTTGAAAAAGACCTCCTCTCATTTCCTTACCTTACCATTTCCTTTCATTAAACATTCCTGAATCAGAAGGGTTAATTTTAACAGAGAAGAACAACTACCCAGCTATACAGATAACCAAATATAAATATCAGAATTATAAACCTGGTTCTCCCACTTCACAGAATAAGATGCTTTTCAGCACAGAAAGTGGAATTGGCTATGTTAATTCATTTTTCTTACTCAAACTTCTCAGATACTCATTTACATGGAATTAATCCAGATCACAGCCTCATCATTAGCTAGAGATGCAGTTATTGGGAATCAAGAGGTTTTTTTAATTCAGAAAATTTTATTTAGAAAAATACCCCTCCAAAACCAACAAAAGGACAACACCCCAACTTTTTTCCTTGTTTCCCTGGCTGGGTAATTCAGAGGGAGCACTGCTGTCCCCCCAACCATACTCGCAGCAGCCATGCACTGAATTGGCCTGAGGCTGGTTGTCTCGAGTGCCCAAGAAATTTATCCCAGTGCCTGAGTCCTAGAGACCACCAAAATCTCCATCCTTGCCTTCTGTCAAAGGAAGAGGCAGCTCCCCATGAGTATGAAGTGGGATTACCAGAAGGCAGCATACAAGGGATATGCATCTCCCTACTCCAACAGAGCTTAAGATAAAGCAGTGCCTAAACCAGGAGTCACAGGTGATTCAAGAGGCAGAGTGGGGCACCTTTACACAACAGCCACACTACTTTCTCTTCTGCAGCCTATAAAACCTAAGAATGCTACATTATCATGTGGGTAACTGACATTTCGCTACATAAAGCGCCTGACTTCGATAAGATTCCAGAAGATAGCATTTTTTGCCATACAGAGTTTCAGCAAGACTGAGGGCTGATTAGGTTTTGTGAAAAAAAAGAGTGACTAATGAGAACTGACTCATTAGCCCCTTGACACTGCTAGAAACTGTGATTTCCCCACTTTCTACCTAAGCAGCAATGCTGCATAAGCACTGATGTGCTGGCACATTAACACTCATCAGCAGAAACTCCTGACTTTCCAGCATGTATTAAAGCAGAGGCTTCCTGATTCTATCTAAGCAAACCATTTCAGTAAACTATAATTTCTGTCTTGTTCTCTTCAGCAAAGCCGTGCTCCTGTTACAAATGCTAGAATTTATTTTAGCCTATGCTGCAAAAGGGGCAGCACAGAGACGCTCTGATGCTCTCGCTATTTCTAACACACTGTTATCTGTCCTAAGGGCTTATCCTAACTGCCCAGCAGCTGGAGCAAAGGTTTGGGACCTGGGCTTCTCTCCTTTCTTTTGGGATTTCTATCTGCAGGAAAGCAGTTGACAAAGAGATGAAAGGGCAATATACTTACCAAGTACCCATACCATGATCAGCATTTCTGTCCAGGTGAACTGCGTAGTCTTCACCCTAAAAATCTGCTTAGGGTAATCAGTAACAGTCACATTCGGCAGCGTTGTTATGCCTTCAAATCTGTCTGAAGCATTGAACACCAGCAGGCCTAGGAAAATAATGAAGGATGCTGCATGTGCCACAAATTTCATAAATGGGCTTCGAAGAATTCTTCCAAGCTGCAAAGGCAGAATGAAAGCAGTCACTCAGTCTCCTCAAAGAAACAAACTCTTTCATCAGGTATTTCAGGAGCATAAACGGGCACTCAGAGCTCAGTACAGTCCAAAGCTTCATTTTTGAAGGATACTCTTCCAAATGCACTGAACTGGAAAGTGGTGCTTCATCATTTCAGACAAAAGTCTCCCAAAGGCAGCCTCATGAGAGCATGTTAGTGAGTGTTCATGCTACGCCATTAACACTAGATGGCAATGTTTGAGGGGAAAAACTCCAATGAATTAAAAACATACAATGGCAGTGACCAGAAAGAGTTAGATCTAATAGCCACAGATACCAATGGGGGGGTGGAAACAAGCTCCTGCAAAATAAATAAATAAAGTGTCCAAACAGCAAAATGCTTTCTCTATCCACAAGAGAGTACTATTAGCTTGCCTATGACTGTAACCTAGGTCTAGGAAAAATTACAGACTCACCTCCTCAGCTCTGATCATTGTATTCCATCCACAGAACTTACATAGTCAGAGCTCAAAGTCACAAATAAATACATTGTGTCTACTAAAAATCACTGTTCCATTACAATGGAGTCTGAAGGACAATATCAGAAATATACTATTTTCAAACAAATTCAGCTGACTTCATGAATATCTGCACCTAGTAGAAGGACAAAACAGCAACAGCAGAGGCAGTGCTTCTGCACTGGAAGAGAGGACCAGCTGTCTCCAGAAGATCACACTTGAAAGAGCAATGGGCCTGTCACTGTTATTCACTGCATGAAAAAGAAAAGTCTGTGACCCCACCAGTACCAGTCTCTTCCTGCAAGCCAGCAGCACAAGTGCTAAGCTATAGCCCACCCATCCAAGGGCAATGCTGCCAGTATCCTTTATTTAGGCAGCAAAGGTCTCACGTTGGCAGTGCTGCTGTGACACCCCCCACCCTGTACCCAGCGAATGCAGGTATCGGTGAGGCTGCACCACAGACAGCAGTTCGTGCATTGGCTCAAGCATAGAGATGGCGCCAAGACTCCTTAACACACTCTTTGGAGACTTCCTGCTACAAATGCACAGGTAAGTTCACTTGTCCTTCCCAGCCTGCTTCCCTTTGGAAGGAGTGGTACCTTTGGAATACGCCCCCGTTCTGGGGCCTGAGCGGGATGGTGCTTGTCTCTGCACAAGATGTGACAACGTAGGTGCTGGACAGACTTCATCTTAGCTGCTGCATATCTCTTAAGGCCAAAGGTCTCCTGTCTCCTTCAGTACAACAGAACAATATACGGCTCTGCATATAATGCCTGATCTTTATTAATATTAATATACCGTTCTGATGTGCACATACATTACCATTCTTCAGTAATCCAAAATCCCCTGTCAAGAGCTGTGTTATTAGCAGTATTATATAACAAGAAAAAAAACAAGTCCAGCAGATGGGGAACTAGAAGTAGCTTTCTTATTTCAAGGAACAGTTCTCCTGAAACTGGGGTCAGCTACTATGAACTAAGCACATCAGCACACACTACACAGCATTTACTACCTGTACAAACAATCTCAGGTTCCCTTCCTGCTCCTGACCTTCAGAAAGCATTTTGTAATTACAATATCAAACAACTGATCTGAATGTACAGTACTTTTATTTGACATGAGCACCAGGAAAAATGTCAGGTGTTTCTGGTACTGGGAATTAAAGCTCAAGGACAAATGTCACTTTTCCATATTAGACACTAGCTAAAAAAAATATATTATTACATTTCTTTGATATGGAGCTGTGAGCGAGGAATATCTTTACAACAGATAATCATAGAAAGTGACATTTCAGAGAATAATGAGTAACAATTATGCTATTTTCACAAAGTTTTATCTTTAAACTAAATAAATATTTAACCCAGAGAAAATGCCAGATTCCCTTGAAATATGCAGGAGATGAGCAAAATCTTATCCTTTTTGAGGTGAACTACAAAAGTAAAACATAAATGAGTGAAACTTACATTTTCTTGCTTCACACTTGTTAAGGAAACAGAATTTAAAGACCACATTTTTAAAAGTTAATGTTACAGAGAAATCATCTTTCTTCCTTCTGATTTACCAAATATCTATCAATATGCTTCATTTGCAGACAATTCACATGTTACAGACTGGGAAGATTTCAAAGAAACTGCTGTTATTTTCATTGTGAGATCACAAGGCAAGCTGGAAGCACCCATGTATTTTCATGTCATTTTAAGAAGGTGTTTGGAGTTTCCCTCTTTTATAAATATACCCTATGACATGGTTGGAATACTGCATTTAATTTTTGTTCTATTGTTCACCTGGCAAACAGACCTCGTAGGGCAGTAATAACAAATATTTTACTTAATCTTAAATTCTGCACAGGTAAAGTCAATAGATATTCTGCTAATGGTTTATATGGAAACAGCAGCAGACCTTAAGAAGCCACCAGAGGAGACTTATTATGGAATCTGAGCGGTGACTTTCAAAATATCCATGTTATTCCTACAAATACATAGCATAGATTGTGTGGTGAACTACGGAAATTTAGCCAAAAAAAAAAAAAAAATAAAAAANAAAGGAAAAATAAAAGAAAAAGAACTCTTAGTCAAGAAGTTTTTTCTTTTTTAAACTTAACAATTTATTTTCATACTTCATCACTGTGGTCCCCTCTTTACAGTGCAAATAAAACAAATAGCATCTTTGGCTCAAGGCTAGAGATTACTAAAAACAGCATAATGGGTTAAAATTCGGAAGCAGCAGAATTAGAGGTACAATATTGCATTTTGAATGCCAGCAACTGAAAAAGAGCTCCCAGAATAATACAAGATATGCAATTTATAAAAGTCAGTACCCTGCTACATGGTGCAATCCAATAGCCAATGGCTAGAAATGGAAGGCCCAATGCCACAACCAGCACAACCAGACACTTGATAGCTATGGTCTGCTCCCGTAATCCTGAGAGATTTTCATACCAGATTGTCAGTAGCTGTTGCTGACAGTTTGGATGGGCCACAAACTGTAAAGAAAAAGAAAGAAAACCAAGACATTATAATTTGTAAGAAGAGTTACATAACTGCTACATACACCATCAGTGAACTTCAACTATCTGGTGTTTAGACCTTACAAACCATGCGTTTTTTTCCCTTTCCTTTAAAATAAAGGTAAGTAAATGAAGAAACTGCTGAGCTGACTTAAAGAAGCACTTTGGGGACGGGGTTACACATGGGGCAAGCCACTACTGACAGAAGCCTTTTACACATTATTAGAACAGTTTCACATACCTGACTAGATCCTGTCAGAGTTGAACCTCAGCCCTAACTTCCAACAATTTCTCAGCAAATCAAGCTGACCCAAGGCCCATGCAGAATTTCTGTGGAGACTGAATATTGTGGTCTGACCGTAATCCACCATTAGCCTCTCCCTTTCCTGCACATGCTCTTCACAGACCCCCTCAATCATGACTGCCATTTGATTTGTTTCTTTGACAAAGGCTCCAAATATGTCCTTGCCCATCTATACATATGCAGTTTAGAACTTACTGAGGCAAGAAATAAGTGAATTAAGCAGAGCCAAGACATTATTAAGGACTTCCGTAACCAAGTGCTTTGAAATAGGGAAAACAAACAAACCAACCAACAGCCTACACACACACAACAACAAAAAAAAAGGAAGCAAGCTAGACAAACATCAAGACAAAGAAATAGGGCATTCAAGTGAATTTATCAGGATCTAGTCACGAAAAGACAATCAAACAGACAAGTGGAAAAATAGGTTTATGATTAATGCTCAACTTCTCCTCAGACTGTTATTACAACACAAACTTGCATTTCTGAGCCTTCTGTGCAAATTTCATTCATCTCTTGCTTCCACAGATCGTCCTCCAAGCATCCCAAAGTTCAAAGGGAAAACAGAATTACATGTAAAGATACTGATACATTTTAAGGATCCACTAAAAAAAAACAAACCACCACCTCACAGCCACAAACAGTCAACTTCCAGCTTTCTCCTATGGAGCGAACATATGCAAATGTTATTTTCCTAGCTCCAGTAAGATTTCACTATATTTACAGGGAAAATAAATTATTCCCAAATTAATTACAGAATGACAAAACAATCTGCAGCCAACAACTGCATTTGTTTAGATATGCTTTAAATTTTATTTTTCTAAAATCACTTTCGGTTGAGTCTGTTGAAGGGTGAGCACATATTGCTCTATTTTTAACGCACTGTTGTATTTCTTTAGAACGACACAATCTGCTATACGGACAGAAGAGACTGTACAGCCACTCTATCAGGATTATTTCATGTAACCTGGACTCTGCAGCCCATGTTGGGTGCTGCTGCTGAAGAAACATAAGGGGTGGGAGGGAAGAAGAAAGCTACAGCTCTATGCCCTTTGCCTATTACATTTCTGATTAAGCTCATTTCTGAAGTGTGACCATACTCATCATTATCACTATTATGCCACGTCCTGTGAGACTGCCGTGTTACAAGAGCATCTGGGACATCAATTAAGCACAAGGGTAAACAGCCTAGTTATCACAGCAATTTGAAGAAATCCAATAACATACTCATCAAATTGGTAGACAATTACTAGTAAATCTGAGGAAAGAATGCTAGGCAGTTTCACAAAACAGATTTGAAAATAATTCTGGTAACTGTGTTGGATTAAGAGTTGGATTTGATCTGAGTTGCTTATACATCAACAAAAAAAAGTTACTGTAAACCTTGGATATCCATTTTATTAGCCTTTGTACTCTGTTGAGATCATAATGTACTATATACCTTGTCGTTTGCCAGGTCTGGCCTGCAAAACTCCATTTATATTCCAAATCTCATTAAAAAGTGCATACAGTAGTACAAGAGGACAGACTTCATCAAAAAATCAAATTAGATCAATGGCAATGAAAACAGGGAACTTTGAAACACTCAGGAGGAAGATCTGAAGCTGTAGCATGAACTTTAAAAAGGGAAGCAATATTCATATTTCAATCTACTTGGTCTAAAACAAAAGTCCCAACTAACCACTTGGATCACATATTAACATAGCTTGTAACCACAGCAGAAGAGCCAACAGGAATAAATTAAAAGATTGTAAAAGTCTTTAAGAAATTAATGTCAGCTTGAACTATGTTTGTATTCTTTTTTTATTAGGCTGTCACCTTTGAACCTTATGCACCATAAAAACTGCCGGCCTGGCCCATTTGAAAAAAAAGAGACTTCTTAGTGTGTTTGTGCATTCTGACATATGCCCCTGGTCTCTCCTTTTGCTAAGATAAATCTTCTTGTCAAATCAGGACATCAAGCAACAAAGCCCACAGCAGATTAACTGTGACCAAAGACAGGAAAGTAAATAATTATTTCAAATTACAAAGACATTTTCTTAAAAGCTGGCTTAAAACTGCAGGGAAGAGGAGACAGAAGAAACACCCACATAATTTCTCCTATTACTAGAGAGAATGGGAAGAAACAGGAAAGGAGCTTTAAGAGAGCTCACCTAGGGCTATCAATCAGCCCTAGGGCCCTCATACATCTCATCCAGAGATGCGTACTGGTTTTTTCCTCCTGGTCTATCAACATTTTGATCCGATGCTAAGAGAAGATCTGCCGGAGCTATAATTTTCCCCAGAAAAGGGAGTAGTTACTGAATAAGATGCCAATGGTTACGGCAAGTTCTTCTCTGGCAGTAAGTATAAGGGCTCTTGAGAACATCCTAGTAACTTATTTAACTGTTGGCAACTGCACAATATGCCCAACTTCCAAGACTCGTGTCATTTCTCCCATCCATAAAAGCTCTGAAATTCATCCTTCTCTCTGTCTCTGCCATAATATGTGAATCTTAATTTAATTGTTTTTGTTTTCATCAACTGCAACCTCTTCTCTGCTTGTATCTGTCTCCCCACTCCCCTGCCCCAGCTTCATCTCCTCCAAGGACAGCAGTTCACGTCATATTTCACCTACCAATCGTACCATCCTGCAACCTTGTTCCTTCTGCATTTCTTTTACTTTATCCTACTTGCCATGCAGTTTCTTATTTTTCATTATATATGTTGATCTTATTATCACATTAGTACAATATTTTAGGATCCAATGAAAACCCCAGTGAACAACAAAGATGCATAAGGACAGTATCTGGTCACTAAAAACATTCCAATTCTAATTTAGCTGCTTTTTCCAGGCATGACTGACTGTAGCACTTCAGACACATTCAGTTTCATGACCATGAACCAAGTCATCAGTATGTAAATATTTTTCTGTGTGACTAAGAGTGACTGGAGTGTTATCTATTCCTAACACCCTAATGACTGAGTTTAGACGTAGCAGGAACAGATCCTGACATACTCTGATACACAAACATATAAAGATAGTTTTGAATGTTCTTATCTATTGATTAGAAACTTCTGTGTCTGAAGATTAAATCCTGTGATCTTACTCAAACTCTTATTGATTTCACTTGGAAATTCCATTCCAATTTTTATCTCAGCAAGAACTGCAGAACTTGGCCTGATGTCAGCAACTTCTCTGAAATTGTTATCAATCTAAAGACAGAGCTGAGACACAAAACGCACTACTGCAGCAGCAACTCAGCATACAGAGCAAGACTACTTGTTCTAACTAGTTTTTCTTGCTTTGTAATTCTCTTAGACCTTCACTACTGGAGCTGCGGTTTTGGTCTGAACCTCAGCTTCAAAATCATATCCTGTTTCCAGGATGGGCTACTTTTTAATGCAGAGCCTAAGGTATTAAGTGCAGGAGTTTAATTACTAATAGAATTAAAAACTCCAGTTCCTCAGCAGTGAACTTCTGAGCCTATTTGCTCACTCATCACATGCTTTTTCCTGTCTCTCCACCCTCCGCAAAGGGCATATGGCTCATTAACCATTGCACAGAACTGCAGCTCTGTTTGGCTGTACAGTGAACTGACCTCAATGTAGCTGGCCCAGAAGCACAGCTAGGAATACTTACTGAAAGCTAAGAAACAGAAGCCACATCTTTGTCCACCTCCTACAGTTACAGGGTTGAAAGTACCCTGTGTAGAGTTCCCACAGCTGAATCTGTTCTACAGTCAGAATCTGCCTATAGATTGCTATCATCTGCCACAGTTGCAACAGAGCCAATCCCAGAATCAAAGGACCACCACAACAGAGATATTTCCTGGCTCAATCCTTGTCATACCCTCTGTAATGGCCATTTACACCAAACAGCACATGTATGAATATGGTAACAACTCTACACCATCTGTTTATTTCCTTCCATCAACATCATTAGTCTTGTAATCTATGAACTGTATTTGTCAGGAATTGGTGCCAAAACCTTCAGAGTATCTACAAGTAATTAATCTCTTGCAAGAGCAGAGAAGTTTTTTTTCCCCCTCCACTGAGTAGATTTTTGTTACTCTTAACAGATCTGGGTGGCCCTTTGCTCAGCAATGACTTCTTAGAAGAAAGCCACAGTCTTCAACAAGAAAACTGAGATACGAGTCCTAGCAAAGGTTTGGTACACATTAAAATGCAATAGCATAAACAATTCGTACAGTATTTAGATATGATAACATGCTTATGTACTTGATTTTTTTCCCTGTTACACTCTTTTTAATTAATATAATACTTGTATATAATTACCAAAATTCAAGGTAAATAATATGTATTTATACGCTCTAGACCAGTTCTATATTGGAAACAATGATTTGCTGTTTGAGATCTGTGCTTAAAATTTCTGTTAACCATCTTTTTGGGACATAATAAACACCGTTTCCCAGTTGTTCTGGCAGGTTGTTTACAATTCATTTTACATGGCAGATTGGCTCAACAGGTGGCTGCAGAATACAGAGTTACTTATTCAGAAAGACACAAGACTTCTTGCAGAGATTATGAAACTCTAATGGCTGTTAAGAATGGAAATGATGCTAAGCATGTAAACAGGTAGCTGTAAATAATACATAGGCATCACTGTATTTCATAGAATCACAGAATGGTTTGGGTTGGAAAGGACCTTAAAGATCATCAAGTTCCAACCCCCCTGCCATGGGCAGGGACACCCTCCACTAGACCAGGTTGCTCAAAGCCTCATCCAGCCTTTGAGTCCTCTCCTTTCTTGAGTCCTCTTGCAGTACGACACAGTAGTACCTATTTTCTGTGCTAGGATAGCAGGATCTTGAAGAGAACAACATAGTTACTTATTGAAAACTG
>VZTO01019339.1:75996-105139 GCA_013400615.1 Syrrhaptes paradoxus | reverse complement strand
AAAGAGGGTGAATTTAGACTAGACATTAGGAAGAAATTTTTCACTATGAGGGTGGTGAGACACTGGAACAGGTTGCCCAGGGAGGTTGTGGATGCCCCATCCCTGGAGGTGTTCAAGGCCAGGCTGGATGAAGCTTTGAGCAACCTGGTCTAGTGGAAGGTGTCCCTGCCCATGGCAGGGGGGGGTTGGAACTTGATCTTTAAGGTCCCTTTCAACCCATACCATTCTATGATTCTATGTGCTTTCTGCTAGCAAATGTGGAGGCTTTCTGGGAACATTCAGTAGAACATGACAAAAGATCACTACTTAAGATGAAGCTTTTCCATGCTAGACAGGTCTACCCAAAGCTGTCAAGGATTAAAGAGAGACTGATCCACTTTAAATCACAACAATCCATGGAGTCTTGGATGAAAGAGCACATACTTGGTTTTGATTCAGAGAGTCCTAAAGAGAGATTGGTATGGTTCCTTTTTGGAATAATAATTCTTCATATCACTTCCTGAAAAAGCAAAACTTGTAAAGCTGGATGTGGCAGCCCAGGCTGGAATCAGATCTTGCTAAGGAACAGACAAAGAGGAATCAGAGGGAGGAAAAAGTTGGGGCAGTTAACCATATTCTGTCTCCAAAGAGATCCAGAAGACCCAATCACTCTTTAGCTTCTTGAGTGTGCTGACAAGATAGCATAACTTTTACTACTGCTTCAGCTGGTATCTTTATGTCACAGAGGCACTGTGGCACATCCTAAGCAATGAGCATTAATGCCCTTAATAACTAACTTTGAGTGCCAGGATCAGTGTGCTGGGCAAAAGAAGATACAAACTTGCTCTATACTTTTTTCCCCTAACATTTTGTTAAAGTAAATGTGTAAATTACTGGTTGCTGGATAACTTGCCATTTACCATAAGTACTAAGGATGAGGAAAGAGAGTGAAAACAAAGGGATTTTATCTTCCTGCCATCAGCAATAAAATGGAACAAAAATGGCTTCTCAGCCTTTTATGCCTCCACAGGTATAAAGAATATAAACTCACATTCACAGATTGCATGCACATGAAGAGCATGAACCAAGAAAAGAAAATACACAAAGAACCACTGGGGGAGCAATTTCACAGAAGCACAAAGGCCTCTGACAAATGCATACAGGTCAAGCATAGAGCAGTCAGGAGAACTAACTAACTCATTTACTGTCTGCTGAGCCATTAAGCTCTGACACCCTCCTTCAGTAACCCTTCAGTGGAAGTTGCAAGATGTCTTTTAGAGAACAGCACCACTTATGTCCTGAACACCTGGACTGTGCTAGAACAACAAACAATATATTCCTGTGTTACAGAAACACTTGTCAAACAGGAAATGAAGGAACAAGCTGTCTGGTACCTAGCAGTACTTTCATTTACACAAAAAAGATTACGTTCACTAAATGAGAAGTCTGAATAAGAACAAGACAATGCTTTAATTTACAACTCTGTTTTCTATTTGAAGTCCCTTTTTGACTCCTTGCTCAATTATCTTTCTGACTTAGACTTGGAAAACGTATTTGCAGGGTACAGGAAGAAAAATAAAATGTGTGACCATTGTTAGACTTCTAGGAGTTCACACAAAATACATAGATAGGGCATGAAAAATATAACAGGAGTGTTAAATTCAGAGAAATCGTCCCAAGACATTGGTTTTATTTACCAGATTGGAAGTGGGGATATTTGCAAGAAAAAACAAGTGCACAGCAAGTATCATTGTTTAACAGTTGTACACACTACAAGGCAGACTGATGCCAACAGGCATACTGTGCATTGTACAGAAGTAATTTATTCTTACAGTACCACAAACAAATTGAAACAACCTAACTAATTTCCCTATGAAAGTATTTATACAGACACTTGTACACTGATTCATATCATTATATAGCTTTCTTTTTCAAAATTAAGCTTAAAGAAGCATAAATAAAAAAAACATGCTAACAAAACAAGACTAAGAATACCCATGATGCAAGTAAAATTACCAGACTTATTAAGGGAGATGGTCACTATTACAATCATAGTATAATGCATAAATTATGCATCTATCTAAAAATATATAGAACCACATCAGCAAGGGTTAGGAAAGCATATTAAGCACTGCTGAATGACAGCCTCAGGAGTAAACTCTTTATAAAAATATATGCATATATAGTAGCATACTGTTTCTTACCGTACTTCTATCCTTCAAAAGCTTTTCTATCACTTCAATTAACATTTCCTTTTGCTCTGGATCAAGACTAGAAGGAAAAATAAAAATTATTTTCACTCATTTAGTCAGGCATGTCCAAAATTAAAAGAAAGTACGTTCGTGGACCTTTAGACACAAGCTGGGAACCAAGAGCACTTCCAGAAAAATCAAGTATACCAAAGAACTGACTGCAGAAGAACTGACTGAAAAAAAAGTCGATCATGAAATATAGAATTGAACCAAAGAAGGTTAAAATTAAATTATAAATATTATCTTTATGTTATGCCACTTACGTGTGTTTTATAAGAAACTTTAAATTTTTAGGTTTTAAGAACATTAAGACAGGCCAACCTATTAGGGAGAACTTGACTGAGCTTCGGATACTAAGTCACAAGGATCTCACTTGTTTGGCAGAAGGTAATTTCAGCATGAATTAATTCAGCAGTGAATGAACATCAGGACAAAAGAGAATCATGCCTTTATTATCTCATTATCAACAGAACACTTCAAGGAAGACACTATGTTAGCTTCACTAATTTTAGTAAGAAGTATTGGAACTCCGTAATTTGGACATTGTATTCAAGTGTACCTATACAAAGTTGGGTGTGCAAGCTGATGAAAAATAAGACTACTTGAAGTCCTATATAAATAGTAAAAACAGGAAAAACAAAAGTTGCAAACAACAATCTTTGTACCGTCCTTTGCTTCTTAGGTAGGTAAGGCCCAACTTTTCATTCCAGCTGCTTCTTCATCATGGATCTCTAGAGCGTGGAAGAATTCAAAGCCAAGGCAGAAGAAAATACATAGAGAAAGTAGGTACAAAGAGCCATAAAGATATCTAGTTCTATGCCTTTGAAAAGTCATTTCAATGTGGATACAATTACAGATACATAAGGAAGTATTTGGTCATCATTGTACACTTCAGTTTTAATGCTCAGTGATGAAATGCCCTAATGCAGAGTATATCCTTTCCAGCTGCAGATTCACAATGCAAGTATCTATTTGCATACCACTTCACTAAGGCTCTAATACCTGGCAATACCAGAACAAGCTAAATGGACAACAAAACTTTGTTAGCAGCCACCATCAGCATAAGCAAAGCAAGAGTATATTGCTCCATAACTACTTCTATCATCACCTTTTGTTCCAACTTCTACTGTTGTCAAAAAAAATTTACTGGATCTTCTGTCAAGGAACAAAACCTCCAGAGGAAAAGCCAGAAGTCTTTCCAGTAGGTCTTATTTCAAATTTTCAAAATTGGTGTAAAATTTAAAGAGAGAAAGAAGTGAGTACTTATTACTAAGAAACTGTGAAAAATGCCAACGTTATGTGATCAAAAAAATCTTCTGTAAGGGCTTCGAAAACTGAATTCACACTCCTCCCCCTCCTCTTCCCTGATGTGTTAGATAAGGAAGGCAGAATTCTTGGAGATAAAATACAAGAACAGGCTAAAGAGCGTAGAGTGATCTGCTCCCATTATGGTACCTACTAATAGTATGGAATCTATTAATACTAGTGACGGGACTTTTAAAATGACCTTTTCCAAATTTCACTGCAAGAAGGTGCAAGTACACAGTAGAGTTTTCTATTGACAAACAGAAGATACTAATACCTTTGAAATGCACTCTATGTGAAATAAGCAAGAGGTCTGACATTTTCAATGAGAAAATTACTCCAATGTACCCGGCAATGTCGATTGCATTGGGCACAAATGTTGCTGTTCACACTATGCCTGAAATCTTTTCTGTTTGATATGTAAGCTTCCTGCTGTTAAGATTGATTGAACCACTAGCGAACAAGCTCATCTACATCAGACATCCATCCAAACACCATGACACTAAATGTGAGGAAGACGGTAGTATCGAATTTGCATCCCAAAGTCTGACTGGAGTGCTAACTTAATTACAGGACTATCAAACAGGTAAGAAGTCATGGAAAGCAAAATATAAATGCATCATACAGGCACTGTTAGAATAAACTGTTACTTCTTCTCACTCAAATACTCACAGAAGATGGAGTAATTAGATGTAGAAGAGCATATATGTTAACTGATCTTTACACCAAAAATCCATCCCCTTCAGAATTCTGATTTTGACCAACTTCAAGAGAAGTCTTCTGAAATGACTTGCTCATTACAAAGGCCCAAAGACAGCTTTGCCACCAGTATACGATCTGTATTGCTGATTTGTTGAACTACCACTCATGACCCTTGCTGAAACATCTGCTGAAACTGCCTGTTAAATACTTATTTGCAGGCAAGGCAACTGGTCCCGCCTGTGAACAGGTTAATTTTTTTAGCCTCTTCACCACTTCCGAGTACTGCTGCTTCTTCAAGTGATCCAGAAAACTATAGTCTTTCCGCTGGTCCCGCGGCAAACCAGTGCTAAAAGATGTGGCATTCATAAAAGTAAATTTTGAAAATGTGAAAAAACTGCTTTCTATAAGCAGTTCCCAAAACCTACTACCATTGTGAGTTACACCTCCATTCATAAGTAACCATAAAGCTTGTTCTAGTCCAGGTAAGGTGGAATTTGCAGCTACAGCAGTTCGAAAACTTCCATTATGATGCCTAGGATGTTTGCATGAAGTGAAAACTTCTGACATGTACATGCCCTCTAAAACATAATGGAAACCTTGATAAAATATTAGTTTCTTTAATTTTCCTTTGCTACGTGAGCTACATGTTCATTTTACTAGCAGTCATGGAATTAATGAATTCATGGAAACTAGAAGGGAGTGAGGCCAGTTCTTCTAGACTGGGCTGCTGTATTTCTTACTATGAAACATACCTTCTTATGGGAATTGCAAGGATCATTTCAAAATCTTGATACCATATGAGCCAGAGACAAAAAGAAACACAAGTTATATCTGAAGATGCAATTCTATCTGGAGATCGGATGAAAGATGGATAAAAGGTCTTTTAGCAACCAAGTCAGATTTCAGCATCTTCCAGCTTTGCACCAATCACCAATAAGCTCTTTACTCTGGACTAGTAAAATAAACTTCGTCTGTCATGAAGAGAAGAAATGGAAGCATCGATTTAAGTTAAAATTCCACGGAACAGCCTGCTGTCCAGATACTTCTATGTCTTGCTAGCACTAACAAATCATTACTGCCAAACTCCTCCAAATAGTTTTGATACTATCAGGATATCAAAGGACATTCTGTATATGAAGAATAATTCAGTCCAGAAAGTCTTGTGTGTTGGAACCAGATGTTAACAAAAATAAGCTATTCAAATAGCAGGAAGAGACTTAAAATCCACTCCCTCTTGTTAGGTTACGTGATAAAAAGGCTCATCTGCGCAGATGAGTACAGAGATGGGGGAAACTCCAATAACATCCTGATCCAGCTACTCCCAGGGCCATCACATGAGAGCACCCAACTAAATAATAATAAAAAAAAAAAATCACCAAAAGGAAGGTTGTTCAGAGAGCTACGACGGAAAAGCCATCAGCCTTATGGCCCTAAATGAACCTATCAGGACTGCAGGAGGCTCTCCAGAGCACCTTTCAGACTTTGGGGTGTTACTAGCTACAGGACTATGAGACTTAACAATGCAATGCCAGAAAGAGCACTTGGAATTGTACAAGACTTACTATGTGGTGTTTATGGAAGGAATTAAAGAGAGGGAAAGGGAGAGATCCAGATGATTTCCAGAGGAACAAGAACAGAAAAACAGAGGGATAGGTCCACAAAACAAGCCAATTGTACGTAAATGCTTTGTTGCTCAGCATGCTTCTCTGGACATGCTCTGCACCTGATTACCACAATTTGTTCTGTCTTCTCATTAAACTCTCATTTCTAACTATTTTCCTGGGTGATGCAGTCTCAATTCTGTGTGCATGTGTGATATGGAGGTCTAAGCTCCAGCAACTGGAGGCAGGCCATGGGTTATAGGGACCTGTATAACTGCAGTACCAGCAACCAGAGCAAGTATGTATGTCAGTGTGTGATTGCTAGAGAATATCAAGCCAGACTAGGTGGCCTGGGAACCCAGGTATTGATGTGGAGCCATAGGTCTGGGCTGGACATGTGTGTGGCTCTCCCAAACAAGTCAAGTGGAAATTCTGGCTACCAGAGGGATCAGGGCATCCATGCCAACTACTGGAGAGACTGTAAGATCTGGAGGTTGACTGAGATAGCCATTTCGGGGTGTCAGTCTCACTGTTGCTCTCCCCTCTTCTGCTCCACCCAGTGGGAGACAAGGACCAGTTACTGCACAGTCTGAGCGCCTAAATCCAGCTACTGTGGGATTCATAGTGCTTGAGTGAAAGGCTGGGGGCATGTGTGTGTCTGACTTGAGGGGGTCTGTAGCAGCAAGTGCCATGGGCTTGCAAGCATCGTGCACTTGTGTACGCCACTGCCACCGACTGGGGGGACTCTGGATCCAAGGCCAGTTACCGCAAATACTGAGCACGTAGGGTCATTACTGGGGGATCCATACTGTACATAAAGGTCCACTAACAGGCCTGCATCCTGATCAGGTAGAGAGGGTAACAGGATAAGGCTGCTGGTGCTTGTTTTGTCTGCATGAGTGCTGTTTTCTGTCTGTGCTGATCTTCATAGCTGTCTGCATGCACTTGTGCTGTAGATGTGTGTGTTTGTGCTCTTTAGGAATACTGTTTGTGCTCTTTACAAATACTCACTACTGGTTGGTTTGAGAGGGCAGGGAACTGCAGCAGCTTCAGGCTACTTGATTTGGAACCCCTAGCACTGATCACCCTCCTCTTATTGGCACAGGCGAAATAAAAGGAAAATAAGTAGTAGAATAAATGCCTGCCTTTGTTTTAGAAAGGTACAGGTTTTGTGGTCCCCACCTGTGTAAGCCAGTACCCACCTCTTCTTAAGAACTCTTCCACAACAAGAATTTCTGAAGAGTGAAGAGGAAGATTTGGATTTGCATAGACAGAATTTCTGTGAGTTAGTATGTACTTGTCAGCTGTACTGCAGACTACAGCAAATGCCTTCAGGATGAAAGATACAGATGCTAAACACAGAAATCTTAAATTCTGAGAATACCCATCAAAATAGTTCCTACACAGATGACAATAACTGGTATATTAAAAACAAAAAAACAGTATATCAGTTTCTTTTTGTATCTCCTCATGGTTATCCTGTTATTCTACCAAATTCTGCCTGAATTCTAACCAAATCAGTTTAGCAATGGAACGTCTACATATACTTTATACTTTTTAAGAAACAGATCTGGCATATGAGACACATCAACACCCCTCGTAGTCTTAATAAACATAGCCCACAACTATCTTAAAACTGCTTTTCAGTATTTGTCAGAATCTCTTACCTGTACAGTTTTTGTATTGCATGGGCTGCATTCTTCCTCACATAAGGAGATAAATCAGAAGAGGCTTCCTTAATAGCAAGCATCATAATAGGAACAATAATTGGGACACGGATACTGGATAAAACTCTTAGAGCACTTGCGCGGATTAACTGATTAGGATCCTAAAGAATGGAAGAGAAGGGGAGAAATAAAATAAGATAGTGCACACACACATCATTAAATTCTCTGCAGTGTTTACACTAATTAGTGACCATACATTAAAACATGTAATCTGTCTAACTACCAGCCAGGCTTCCAAGCTAAAAAGTGCCAAACTTCAAACTAGAAACTTTCCAACAATGAAAAAAAGTAAAAGAAAGTACAAAAGAAAACATTGAAACATTATGAAAATCCAGAAACCTGGCAAAGTAAAATATTAACATAATTGACTTTCTCAAGAAAAATACAGGAATGATGGATAAAAGACTAGCATTTTATTTAATGTTCTGAAAAATTTTTGGCAATCCAAGTGGAATTCAGATATTGTAAAAAACACACCTACCTCAGTTTTATCACTTAAATATAAGAACTGACAAATGAAAATGGCGTTCTCAGTTGAAAGAACCTGAGTGGGAGTGCCACACACCCCAATTTTAAGCTTTACCACAAGAATAAATATTACAAATATAAACTGAAGCCAGTAATGAAATGAATTTTCCTAAGAACATGTCAAAATATTTTTATACTTTCTCTATTTCCTACCCTCTCTTCTTTTGTCCCACTACTTGCTCTCCTTTTATAATGCTAGCATTAGCTTGGACATCCAACAATAGGATAAAACATCTGTATTTGGAGGAAGCGCTATGTAAACCTCGTCCATTAATCATGGCTTGGAACACATGGGAAAAACGTTGCTTAATCACGTACTAAATCCTCTAAAAGCTAGCAAACTGAAATGGCAGCAGCAGTAATTCAGTGTACTGTCTGCCAGAAGGGCCCTTCCCAAAGAACACTACTCCAAAGGACTGAAAGTTGGCAATACAGCTTTTCAGACTGGTATTGTATCAGTTCATCAAGATTCTCAAAATTCCTATGTCTTAGCAGCTTCTGAGTAGTTTTGGAAAAACTACTTATTTTTATCAGGGTTTGCAAAGCTTATCTCCAATCACACAAGTTTAAAATAACGTAAAAAGATCTTTCTAAATAGGGAGAAAAAATCTGAACACACACAGCTGAATAGTCTTCATTACAAAAAAAGAAACAAAACATTAAAAAAAAAAATAGAATTAATTACATTTGCCTATCTTCCACAGCAGGCTTAGTAATTTCCTTAGTTGCTGAAAATTTCAGCTAGCTTTGAGTCTACCTCCTCGCCACACCACCACATCTTGTGTTACAGCCACAACATTTCAGTTACCCCCTCTCCTTTTGTTTCCACTATTCACAGCTTTTTAAGAAGTTATGTCATGAGAAGTGTTCACTGTATACACATCTTATTAAAAACACAGGATATAAAGTCATTTGAATTTTATTTTAGTTTTTCATGGCAGTCACATATCATAAAGGTAGTACACATGACACTGAGGTAAATCAAGCTGGAAGGAAAGGGGTATAAAGCTTTCTTATCAGTTGTGGGATGCTCCTACAGTTGCACACCTGGTGCTCCGATTGAAACATTTTCCAACAAGACGCAAGGTCTGGGTCACTGACATGACAGAAATTAAGTATGAACTTAAAGTAGCCTTCCAAGAAGAATACAAGAAAAAAGAAGAAACCCAACCTTCCCTTATTATAAAAACTGGCCAAATTTAAGGACAGACACTTCATGAATCTTTCTTTTCTCCATGGTCACACTTCAAAGGCTATCCTAATATTTTTTCTCTAGTCTCACTCCCCATTGTCATCTGAATTTCATGTAGTACAAAACGCTACGTCTTCAGCGCTTTTAATAAAGAAGTAGCATGTGCAACACACTCAATATTTTAATTTATGTACTAGTATCTTCCTTATGTTCCAGTTCTCTGTTGTACACAAAGATCTTTCACACAAACTAAAAGGAACACAGGTGGTTCAAAGTAATAACAGGGCCTTCTTCCTACATATATAAGATACCTTGGAAAGAGAAAAGGCATTCCAGAAATTAAATGCTGGGCATTTGACAGCATCACTCTGTTGCTCTTCTTTAGCGTTGCTTTTCTTTACTTCATGCAGGCTTAGTTGCTTGACAAGGTTTGAGGCAGCACAAAAAACTGCCAATGACATAACTTGAAACTACTTTATCAGATGCAGATATTTGCATAGTTTAGTTTACCAGAATACACTTACACAGATATTTTTATTTTTGTGATACCAGCTAAAAATTATCTATGAAATGTTGTTTGGTACTCACTCACTTTTAAAGCACGCTGGAAAGTACTGATGGACAGTAACGCTAGATCTTGCTGTTCTTCTGCGTAACGCATCAGGTAAACATATACAAGCTTTTTTATCTGAAAAGAAAAACACAATGAACATCATTATCAGAAAGTTTTAGAATTCTACAAAACTAAGATTGCACATTTTCATTAACATTTTTGTCACCTTTTCTTCTCTGAAGAAAGAGTTAATACATTGCTGGAATACTCACATGCTTCTCAAATGTCTTACGATTTACTGTAATTCTTTTAAAAGAAACTCCCTGAAGTGTCGCACTATTATCTAAATAACCATACCGTCAGATGAAGGCTAATAACACAAAGTACTACTTTATGTTATCAACTAGTAAATAAAGACTTGATTAACCTAAGAAGTTGACATGTGGAGACAAACCACCTGAGCACTCCTCATGTTTTTTTCTTATAGAAAACAGGTTAAACTGCGATAGCCAAGGATTTCAAACAAGCCCATTTTACTTTACCCTGAAACTCAAAATCAATTACTTTAATGCATTTGAAAGAGAACATAACTTCCAGCTGAAGTGTGGTAACTTACACTATTTAAATATGATTAAAAGAGCACTTCTGTCTGTGTCTTGGGCAAAAGCAAATGGTATTAGAACCATGTTCGCCTGACTACAAGCATTCAAAAGATGTCGTCAACATAAGCAAAGGATGCAATGTTCAAAGATAAAGAAAACGTCAGTATAATTTTGGGGGAGGAGGGTATTCAATTTAGTTCACTTTACCCCCTCATAGCCACTGTATGCCCAGGAAGCACTGAAAACATTTTTTTACATTTGAGTTGTAAACTGACTATTGGGGTTTATAATGGAAAATTCTGAAAGACCCTCAACTACAGCTGTGCTATAATTACTGTCACTATCACAAGACCTATCTTTGTTCCAGTTCTGGCAAAAAGCATAATATTAAATCACAGAAGGTTACACTATACTAAATTATTTGTTGTTCAGCTATAGACAAGCAGCAATCAACACTGACCACAAGAGGCCTATGTACTGAATGACTGCAGGTGTGCAAAGAAAGCCTCCTTTCCTTGAAACCACTCTGCGACTAGAAATGGAAGCACTTAGAGGTTCGTGACTACACTATTCTTTTACCATTTACCTTCATTCAATGTTAAAATGTTCCTTTCTATAAAACTAATCATAACAGGAGCACATTAGGCTTGAGGAACACAGGCAGATTTGTTTAATTATTTTTTCAATATAAGCACATCAAACTCCATGAGTTATTGACCAAGACTTATTTTTGTTTTATACCACCAATTGTTTATTAGGTCACTTTTTGTATCCTTACCATCCATTACATGATGCACATAATCAAGTTGAGGTCAGTGTTTACTTATAAAAACAAAAATCACAAGGCACTTCTGTAAACAATAAGATGCCCTTTGCTTCTCTTAAAACAAATGAACGTGTTCTACTGCTGTTTCACCTCCATTTCCCTGTATCAGAGCATTCAGCCCTGAGAAAAAAAAAAAAAAACAACCAAAAGCCATTTCTGGGCAGGAAAGACACTCAAATACAAAGTCACTCAGATGAACTGATATATTTCACATTACTGCACTGCAGCAGCTTGTAGGGACAGACTTGTATAAGAATTCGTAGGTTCAGGGAAAAATTTGGTAAAACCTTTTCAGAAAACAGCGTCATGATCAATGTACTAAGACTTCAACTTAAACCAGCAATTTCTCATCATTTCAAAAGCATCCTAAAAACTGGATCATGAGAGAGGTTTCTGAGACCCAAAAGTGCTAACTAGATGGCTGCAAGTATAGCTACATTATGACCTAAACTTATCATTTAACTAACCTTCATAAAGAAATTAGTCAGCCGGCTTTACTGAATGCCCTTATGTCTTTGCAGTTTAAAAGTCCCTTCCTGCACAAATATATTAGCACTAGAAGGTGGAAAAATACGGAATGACAGAATTTTAACTACAGCATACAGGAAGACACAGGAATCCACATAACTGTTTGCTTTAAAATATAAGAAAATGCATATAAAATATAAACAGTGAAAGGCTTCTGTCAATTAATGTCAGGATATGTGATTAAACCTGCTCTGCACACCCACAAAGGAACAGAGAGACAAGGTGGATGGAGGGGTGTTTGCAAGTAACATCCTGCCCCAACTTCTCACAAGGCCATGACAGCAACCGTGAGCCCAGAAATGCAGAGACACAGTAACAGGAGGGAACACAAATTTAGGACTCAGCAGAAAGGACACCCTGTCAGGCCCTCTCCCTTCCTCCACCTCAAAAAAACAACCAATCCCATCTCGAGGTGTTAAACCCATCAAGAGTCAACACCAGAGCACCTTCTAGACTGAGGACCTTTTCTGCACACAGGTACAGGACGCAGACGAAGAGTATTTCAGGATTGCGCAAGAATTTTCATGGGATGTTTTGCAGAGAAACAAAAGTAAAGGAGAAGCAGGAGGAACCTATAGGATCGTGGGACAAGCAAGTCAGACAAAATAGAGGAATAAGCAGATAAAAGTGGTTGAACACTGCACACAGTTTGTTGGTTGGTACATCTACACTTCTGTGCCCTGCACTTGATCACAGAATCATAGAATAGTTAGGGTTGTAAGGGACCTTAAAGCTCATTCCCCACCTGCCTTAAAGTTCCAACCCCCCTGCAACTGGGCAGGCACACCCTCCACTAGACCAAGTTGCTCAAAGGTCATCTTGCACATCTCCAGGGATGGGGCACCCACAACTTCCCTGGGCAACCTGTTTCTGTGCCTCACCACCCTCACAGTGAAAATATTTCTTCCTAATACCACATCTAAATCTACCCTCTTTCAGCTTAAAACCGTAACCCCTTGTCCTATCACTATATTCCCTGATGAAGAGTGCCTCCCCATCTCTCCTGTAGGCCCCTTTCAGGTACTGTAAGGCTGCTATAAGATCTCCTTGCCTTCTTTTCTCCAGGCTGAACAACCCCAACTCTCTCAGCCTGTCCTCATAGGGGAGGTGCTTCAGCCCTCTGACCAATTTCATGGCTCTCCTCAGGACTCTCTCCAACACATCCATGTTTTTTTTTATGTTGGGGGTCCCACATCTGAACGCAGTACTCCAGGTGGGGTCTCACGAGAGCAGAGGGGGAGAATCACTTCCCTCAACTTGCTGGCCACACTTCTTTTGATGCAGCCCAGGATCTGGTTGGCCTTCCGTGCCGCGATTGCACAGTCAACTCATGTTCAGTTTTTCAGCTGCCAACGCCCCCAAATCCTTCTCCTCAGAGCTGCTCTCAAGCCATTCTCCACCCAGCCTGTATTTGTACTTGGGATTGCCTCTACCTACATGCAGGACCTTGCACTTGGCCTTGTTAAATTTCATGAGGTTGGCGTTGGCCCACCTCTCTAGTCTGTCCACGACCATCTGGATGGGATCCCTTCCCTCCAGCATGTTCAGTGCACCACACAGCTTATTGTCATTGGCAAACTTGCTGAGGGTGCACTCAAATCCACTATCCAGCTTGACAACAAAGATGTTAATCAACACCAGTCTCAATACCAACCCCTGTCGACCACCATTCTTCTCCAATCTCCACTTGGACATTGAGCCAGTAACCAGAGCTCTCTAAATGCCACCATCTAGCCAGCTCCTTATCCATTGAGTGGTCCATCCATCAAATCCAAGTCTCTCCATTTAGAGACAAGGATGTCATGCAGGACAGTGTCAAAGGCTTTGCACAAGTTCAGGTGGATGATGTCAGTTGCCCTTCCCTTATCCAACAAGGATGCAACTCGTTGTAGAAGGTCACCAAGTTTGTCAGGCATGATTTGCCCTTAGTGAAGCCGTGCTGTCACCAATCACATCCTTGTTTTCCATGTACCTTAGGATAGTTTCCAGGAGGATCTCCTCTATGATCTTGGCAGGCACAGAGGTGAGACTGACCGGCCTGTAGTTCCCTGGGTCTTCCTTTTTTTCCCTTTTTAAAAATGGGGGTTATATTTTCCCTTTTCCAGTCGACAGGAACTTCACCATACTGCCATGACTTCTCAACTATGATGGACAGTGGCTTAGCACCTTCCTCTGCCAGTTGTCTCAGGACAAATAGATGCATCTCATCAGGTCCCATGGACTTGTGCACCTTCAGGTTCCTTGGATCATCTCAAATATGATCTTCTCCTACAGTGGGCAGTTCTTCTTTCTCCCAGTCCCAGCCTTTGAGTTCTGATCAGCACAGTCTTTCATATTTTCTCATTAAATTCAATTTTTAATTATTTTCCTTGGTGAGCTACTCTCTATTCGGCATGAAAATGCATGTATGTGCCAGCAACTACAGTCAGGCCACAGGCTGGAAGGCCCATGTGTTCATAGGCACCAGCAACCAGAGAGACTACAGTGAGGGTGCTTAAGTGCAACTCCAGCAACTGGAACGGGACCTCAAATCATAAGGGTCCCTATGTCCATGGTGGGACCACAGGTGCAAGAAACTGAAGAGACTGGAGAATGTGAAACCAAGCACAAGCCCCTGTGTTTGTGGTGCCAGTGACTGGAAAAGGTGCAGAAGTATCAGCAAATCAAGCTGCATTAACTGATGAGTAAGTGAAGTGGCCTGGGAAGGAGGTAGGTAAGGGTGTGGGCATCTAAAGGCAAGACCACAGGAGGACTTTGCTATGGCATAGACCAGAGGAGTCCCATCCAGCTGCCAGAGAAATGAGATGGTCTGCAGCTGTCTAGGGGCAAGAGCCATGTGCTTGTCTGCATCTCTCCAAGGGCCTAACCCCTGGGGGCTGGCTAGCAGACAACCAGGGAAGTTCTCGCCACATCCAGTTGCATGTGCATGAACGTGCGTACGCCTGTGTGTCTAAGGGCAAGACCACACGGGGGTAACTACTGAGGGACCAGAGGCATCCTGGTATACATCCTGTTCATGTATGTACAGCAGTTTGTACCAGAAACTGAAATAGAGCTGCAGCTCAGGGGCTCGTATGTTCAGGAACAGGGGTAACTTAGGATCCAGGGGCCAGCCCCTAGGCAGACCCTGTCTCAGAGCAGCTGTCAGATGGATCCACACTGTACATATGTGTACAGTGTGGATATGGATCCACTAGCAAATCTTCATCTTGAACTGACAAGCTGCTGGTGCTGTTGAGCTCATTTGAGTACCCTGTGTCAACTTATGTGGCTGCCTCTGTACATACATACTTTTTTTGTGTGTACATACACAAAGCATGTGTGCATGTACACACCTGCTAGGAATACAGTTCCGGCCTCAACCCTGGTTGGGCTGGAAGCCTGAAGCTGGAGCAGTCTTTCCTCTATTAGGCTAGTGGTTCCAGCCCTAACAGTTAAAAGCACTCAAGATGAGTAACATAGTTCAAGAAGCTTCTCTTTCATGTAAGGTATGTCTGTTCAAAACTGCACTTACAGTACTCATAACTTACAAACACTAGTTAAAGAGGAAGAGAATATTTAACTATTCTGATTCCTTGCCCCATTTCCTTTTATCACCTATTATTAAAAGCACAATTACAATTTCTAATATTATTTTAATGCAATAAGTTCTGAAAGACTCTGAATTGTCATCTTTGCACACTTACACCTCCTTGACTTACCAGAGCTCATTACTTGGCTTCTAGAAAAATCAGATAATCATAGAATCATTAAGGTTAGAAAAGACCTCAAAGATCATCAAGTCCAACCATCAACCCAACACCAACTAACTCACTAAACCATGTCCCGAAGCACAACACCTACATGTTTCTCGAACACCTCCAGGGATGGTGACTCCACCACTTCCCTGGGCAGCCTGGTCCAATGCCTGATCACTCTTTCAGTGGAGAAACTTTTTTCTAATACCTAGCCTAAACCTCCCCTGGAGCAACTTGAGGCCGTTTCCTCTTGTCCTATCACCTCTTGCTTTAGAGAAGAGGCCAGCACCCACCTCACTACAACCTCCTTTCAGGTAGTTGTAGAGAGTGATAAGGTCTCCTCTCAGCCTCCTCTTCTCTAGACTAAACAACCCCAGCTCCCTCAGCCGCTCCTCGTAAGACCTGTGCTCCAGACCCTTCACCAGCTTCGTTGCCCTTCTCTGGACCTGCTCCAGCACCTCAATGTCCTTCTTGTGGTGAGGGGCCCAAAACTGAACACAGGATTCAAGGTGTGGCCTCACCAGGGCTGAGTACAGGGGCACAATCACTTCCCTAGTCCTGCTGGCCACACTGTTTCTGATACAGGCCAGGATGCTGTTGGCCTTCTTGGCCACCTGGGCACACTGCTGGCTCATGTTCAGCCGGCTGTCAACCAACACCCCTAGGTCCCTCTCTGCTGGGCAGCTTTCCAGCCACTCTCCCCCAAGCCCGTAGCTTTGCAGGGGGTTGTTGTGACCAAAGTGCAGGACCCGCCACTTGGCTTTATTGAACCTCATACAATTGGCCTCAGCCCATTGCTCCAGCCTGTCCAGATCCCTCTGCAAAGCCTCCCTACCCTCAAGGAGATCAACACACCCGCTCAATTTGGTGTCATCAGCAAACTTCCTGAGGGAGCACTCAATCCCCTCATCCAGGTCATTGATAAAGATGTTAAACAGGACAGGCCCCAAAACCGATCCCTGGGGAACACCACTGGTGACCAGCTCCCACCTGGACTTAACTCCGTTCACCACAACTCTCTGGGCTCGGCCATCCAGCCAGTTTTTTATCCAGCAAAGAGTATTCCTGTCTAAGCCATGAGCCTCTAGCTTTTCTAGTAGAATGCTGTGGGACACGGTGTTGAAGGCCTTGGACAACATCCACAGCCTTTCCCTTATCCAGTACATGGGTCACCTGGTCATAGAAGGAGATCAGGTTGGTCAAGCACGACCTTCCTTTCATGAACCCATGCTGGCTGGCCTTGATCCCCTGGGAGTCCTGTACATGCCACGTGAGCACACTCAAGATGAGCCATTCCATAATCTTCCCTGGTACCGAGGTCAGGCTGACAGGCCTGTAGTTCCCCGGGTCCTCCTTACGGCCCTTCTTGTATATGGGTGTCACACTGGCAAGCTTCCAGTCTTCTGGGACCTCCCCTCTTAGCCAGGACTGTTGATAAATGGTGGAGAGCGGCTTGGCAAGCTCCCCTGCCAGCTCCCTCAGTACTCTGGGGTGGATGCCATCTGGCCCTATAGACTTGTGTGTGTCCAAGTGGTGTAGCAGGTCATTAACTGCTTCCTCCTGAACTGTGGGAAGGTTATTCTGCTCTTTGTCCCTGCCTGCCAGTTCAGGAAGTTGAATACCCTAGGATAACTGGTCTGACTATTGAAGTCTTAGGCAAAGAACGCATTAAGCACCTCAGCCTTTTTCTCGTCCTTGCATTCTTTAAAAGAATGGAAAAAACAAAGTTTTAAAAGTAGTAGCTAAATAAGAACAACTTCTTTAAAACTAAAACTAAACTCAACTATAACTACATATCCATTAAAAATAAGGAAGTAAACAGATGTATCTGTGACCTGCTATATCGCAGCACATTAGAGACAGGAGTTTGCTGAAGTGATTACTGCAGGAAACAATCTTCAGTGCCATGAGCCAGAAAAAAAGCAACTTTTTGTTCTCACTAAAAATAGAGCCTGAAGTACGTATTTCCAGGAGGGGAGGGAAGAACTGGAGTACGCATTCACTTGACTTCTCTTCTTAAAACCCAGTGCTTCAAACCACCATTTCCAAAATGATGATCCTGTGCAGTAGGAAGTAATTAGCATCATTGCATGCTCACTTTAGTTTCCTCAAACTGATATTAGCTGGCCACTATGAAGTCTGAAACTACAAACCTACAGATGCTATTTTCATCCAAATCACACTTATCAAGTCAACTATAACTCTTGACACCTCTGCACTGGATCTGACAGCATATGCACAGGACTGGTAGTGAACATCAGGGTAACATTTTCTTCATAAAATCCCTGGTTGTACAACTCTCTAATGCAGATGCTGCTTTACATTTCTTCAAGGCACATACTTAGCCTGTGTATTTAAACATGTCCTAGTGGAGTACAATATTCCATCTTTTAAATTCCTGGAAATTTCAATTTTCACTTGTCAGAGACGGGGTTTTTTTTTTTCGTTTTTATAAGAAAAGATACAAAAGCAAGCTACTCTGTGTGTCTAACACCTGATACTGAGGGAAGAACAGACATAGATGCTGCTAAAATAAAATAGATGGTAAACAACCTGAAAGAAAAACTTTTATTTCTGCTACTGTTTTGATGTACAGAAGTCCTGAAAGCAATTATTTAACATGTCTTCTTTTAATTAAAAGTCACACAATTCAGTGCAAGTTGAATAAATTTAGTCAAGCAACTTGTCTCAAGAAATTAACTCCTATCGCAGAGGATTCTGGCTCATGTTCTTTCATAATTCTTCATACAAAAAAAATGAGTAAGGGCATATTCCCAAGGTGCATGTATGATTTGGTTTAAACTCTCCGTGCCTTGCAAAACATAAAAGTAACCTAAAGATTTGAGATTACACTGCGTATTGGCAAAAATTTATTCTCTGCTCAAGAAACTTGCCAACTTTCCCCCTCTCTGCCAAATAGTCACCCCTCTCCAAAAGATAGTGAAATTTGAAAGCTACTTTTCTGTAATCTTCTAGAATCACAAGGATTCACGTTAATAAAGCATTAAACAAATCCTCTAAACTAAATTCTCAAAAGAACATTTCAATATCATGAAACAAAAAATTAAACACACTTCATTAGAAACATCACATTTTGTTCAACTACGAATTCATACAAAGCCTTGTTTAACTGAGTTAACTATAGTATCTTTTATCAGGATTAACTACCACACATTTCCACAAACTTTCTCTAACTCATCAGTTTTTAAAATGTAAATAATTATTATTCCTTGGGTTTCCTTTTATTACACATTAAACTATTGAAATTTCTTACTATTAAACTATTTAAATTAAACCCTGAGAAATTCTATTTTAAAAAATACTAGAGGTTTTATGGCTTATGTTAAAGACAGATACAACTACATAAAATTTTCATAAACACATTTCCATACCAGTACACTTAATGACCTACAGAAATACCTCAATATTTTTATTGGCAACATTCTTCACAACAGCAGGAAACAGCTCAGAAGCATTTTTTCCCTTTGCAATCATCTAAAAAAAAAAAAAAAANACAAAAAAAAAAAAAAAAGAGAGAGAGAGAGAGAAATCTTAGTAATGTTGTAATATAATTTGGTTCAGATTTTAAAAAGACAGGCACTTATTCCAGATCTATATTTCAAACATGATTTCTATGAAGTTGAGGATAAAGTCTGACTTTTTTGTTAAGTATTAGAATTTACAGGACATTATCCATACAACAAAAGCCTTCAATGCTGGCTGGTTATGAATTTTTAGGGTGGAATCAATGAACTGGACTTCACCACACAAGACTGCAAATCATTTTTAATGCTTTAAAAATCACTTAGAGCAAAGATCTTGCTAATCTGAAAAGCTTTACAGAACTACGTCTTTGAAGTTGCTGTCCAAAAACAACACCCCAACAGAAAACAACAACGAACCATCAGTAGAAGTCATACAAGTTTAAGTCTTTTTCCTTTTCCCTGGAACAATCTTGATATGCAATAGAACCATGAAGGAGGAAAAAAAAAAACCAACTTTACATTTTAAAAACAAAGCAAGGTTGATTTCCACAGCAAGTTAACTGCAAAGTGCCTTAAAGTGTTTATACAGAGCAAAAAAACAACACTGTAGAAGCAAGACCCAGCAACCCCCTGATTATTAAAAAAAAAAAAGGAAGAAAGTTTTCAAATTTACCTCAGAGAAATGTGAAACTAAGGCACATGGTATACAATAAAACTGTCTCAATAAAGAGCACGAACAACAGAGCCCGAGTTTAGTTTCACACCTTGTATGAACAGCTTGAGGAAGGTATTTATAAGAAATCAGAATAAAAAATTAGAAGAAATAAAATACTTCTATACACACTGCAGCTGCACAGTTCTCTTATTTCTTGGATCTAATTCCAGCATAATGTCTGCCAGTACTCCATGTCCAAGGTGCAAACCCTTCAATTTCATGAATGTGTTGTATCAAGTTACAGTGCTCCTGTATATAGACTCAGAGCATTCCCAGCTATGGTCACAGGCAGGATCCAGTCAGTCAAACATCAAGCTGATCAGGAAGGACAAGAGTTCATGAAGACAAGCAAATATGCAGGGTTCCAACACAGGAACATGAGTTTTGCAACTGCAGTTACTGCTGTTCATAACCATCTCCCATTCCTATCATTACTCGACATTACACAGTTGATTAAACTTCATATTCCTAAATCAAACGTCTGTTTGTGTGTTTCGATATAACACACACAGTAAGGTCATAAAGAACCAGGATCTCATCCAACAAAAGCAAGAAAACAAAACCAGGCAATACCCTGACAAACTATGTCCAAAGTTGGAAGAAAGACACTGGAGGAAGGTGGTAGTTGTAGTTCAAGCTATTACTGCGTGAGCCTTTCAAAATGGCATAAGAGCAGCTGTCCATGATGACATTTCAGTTTAGCCAGCTCACCATCTTAAACTACTTCTTGCAGCTGTATTGAAGCACAGGAAGTGACAAACTAAGAGGTGACCACATTGTATGGGTTTCAAGGAGTTTTAATTAAGAATCTAAATTACACCACTGCTGTCAGGACCAGGGGGTCTTTATAATAAATGTCAGATTCAGAATGACCAGAGCCAAGAACAACTTGGTAGCAAGATGCACAGAAGTATCGTAGAATAAAATATTATCAAACATCTCACCTTGATGCAACTGGAGCTATGTTACTCAACAACAGAGACGATCCTCACACTTCCCTGACAGGCTGTAGCAGTATGACTCTATGCATTACTTGCATTATTTAACTGATCAACCATAATAGCTCCAGTGTACCATGTAAATATGTATTTAGGGTCTTTTAAAAGAGTGTATTTTGACTCATTAAGTCATAGCGATTAGCATAAATCCTCCTTAGCCCATGGATAATTAACCTGAAAGAACCATTATGTTCCGAGTCTGAGGTCTATCATGCCATTTTTGTTGCTGTGCCTGTTTATGTACCTGGAGCTCCTGCACAGACAGAAACTTTCATTCTAGAATAAGTGCTATGTAATGTCAGAGTGTACTAAACTTTTTTTTCTGTTTCATGAGACAGACATGGATGAAATTCTCTGGGGGAAATCAGGCATGTGAATGTTTCCTAAATTTATGCTCTCAAATCTTCAGGAGAGAAATTCCACTGAGATTTTTTTCCCAGATGAGAAGTTCAGACAGGCTTCAAGACCTGGTAACAGGAATATCTTTGTATCAGCATATGCTTTAAAAGAAATATCAACTACTGTGTTTTCATGGACATAGTAGAATACGCTTGGTTCTGTATGCACTCCAAATTTATTTCTAAACCAGGAATGTTTCTTCTAATCTTCCAGAGACTGCAATTATTTTATGCCATGTATGTAAGGAAGAAACGAAAAACACTATACTGGCTAAAACAAGATGACACCATTGATCGTTAAAGTCACCAGTATGTGTTTTAGCTGAAGGTAGGCTTAGACATCTTCATATAAGAGAGGGAATGGAAAGATCAAAACTGGACTGTTTGAATGCTTGAAATTACGCTACTAAAAGTCACTCTCTGCAAGACAGATTTGATTTTATTTGTAAAGGATTTCCTTCTCCCAGGAGAGAGTTTGCAAACCACCTTAAAGGAGAAAGAAGCAGCAAAAAGAACCATAAGAAGTGTTCTGCTACTTTTCCATCATACTGATATGGACAAATGAAGATTCAGCTTCTTGAAGTCTACTAAAAAAATAAGAAAACTATTGGTACGTACAGCTTTTTTTCCCTACGTAAAATTAGTGAAAATGAGCATTCTGGGGAGACATGTTAAACACTCCTGACAAAGGAGTTCCTTTTTCCTCTAATAATAAGGCTAGAAGAAGCCTTTCATCTCTGGAAAACACATCTCAGCCCTGAGAACTCTCTAAACATAAGCACACAACTGGTAACACACAGGTATCTTTGTGCCCAGCAAGAACATTATCACCACTGCTCTAATGACTTCTGCTAATTGTGTAAGGTCCCAGACATGGCCTCTAAAGCTCATTGTTTGAGTTTGTTATGTGAACCAGAGGTTGGTACCAGGTGTCTGTTATGAAACACGGTATAAACACAGTATAACAGCAAATACCTCTAAAATATGGAAGAGATTGAAAACAGAGGACCCAGTAATTCAAACAATTCGCTTGTGGTCAAGCAACATTCAACCTTAGGAGCTAGAAGGCTGTTTCTGCTTTAAGAAAAGAAGCAGCAGCTGAGCAGAGAAAAAATATCCAAGAAACAGAAGGCACCAGCTGGCACCTGGGGAAGTCATACTCTTCCAGCATTGTGCAGTGCTTAGAACAAGTACAGAAAAGAAGGACTGGGCATTTATAAAAGCACAAAAATCTGTAACTGGGAAACAGGGAGGGCAGAAGAACGAATGTGCTCAATCCAGTTCTGCCTTCCCTTGTTGAAGAGCTCCTGAGCCTGATCGCCTCAGCCTACAACCATCAAGGACCACAGCTATCAGTGCTAACCACACGTATTCACCTTCATGATGTCACATACTTCTAGGAAATTGAGGACACAGTTGTAAAGAACTGCTTTGAATATGTAGCAGCTGCAGGTATTTATAATGAGTGAATTTGCTCACTGCACACTCCTTTACAGCGAGAGGAAAACATGAAAAAATCCACCTAGTAAAGCCTTGTTTTCAAATTTAAAGCTGACCTGATTTCTAATTCCCTCATATACATACATAAACACACACATCCAGTCGCACAGTTTCCAAATACAGATAAAGATCTGGCCACCTTTTTGAAAAAGAAAACCAAAGAAGGAGAAGGCAACTCTCCCAAACCATCCTGCTCACAGTAACAGCCAGAAGAAATATCTTTTCTGAGGAAAGTAGAAGAACATAGGTTACCACAGGTTGAAACCATGGCACTTCTGAAGGCTATGCTTTCAACAACATCTCTGTATGCCATACTATTACCAGTCAAACCCTGAGGAATCCCACATCATGTTGGAGAAGATGAACCAAGAAACCTTTCACACACACAAAAAAAAGATGTTATGGAATAGTAGTTGACAGGTCACCCGGATCTAATAGGTAATTGATATCTCTGGCAGGATTAGGGTCAATGACAAAAGGAGAAGACAACCCACTCTAGTCAAATCTTCATCACTAGAAGATAATGAAGGAAGGCAATAGCCAGCTCTAGAGTCAGATGAAAGAACCCAATCGCATTATCCAACCTGTACCTGCTCATCTCAGTACACGCTTGGATAGGATTAACCCATGTAAAAAAAACCAAGCAGAACAAAAAAAACACATCCAGAGGAGACTAAAGAAACAGTAAGAGAAAGAGAATGCAGAAGTCCCAAAAAAAGAAGTCAAAGGGACACTGAACAGCTTTCCACAGCACATTCTTCTAATATTTTTAAGATTAAATAAAGGGACTTTATCTACTTCATGTTTAGTTTATAGGGTTTAAATACACAATGGTGTTAAACATTATTTAATCACCTCCGGGTGAGTCCACCTGGAACACTTAGTAAAATATATAGGCAAAATGCTCAATTAAAAGAAAAAAATCCTTATATTATCTAAAAAAGTAAAAACGGTAAATGCAATTTGTCATTCTACTCCTGCAGATTTCTGCTGTTTCTTGTCTGCTGAATTAAGACAGCAACTGAAGCTTCTCTGAAGGAACCATTTTCTTTTTAAGACCTCACCTTCCTACTCAAAATAGTTATGTACAGGCATGTTGGCACTGTTACATAAACATATTAAAATAACATGACAGCACATATTTTGACATAGCAATTCCTACACAAACTACCAAATTAAGGACCTCACAGTAGCTTTTAAACACCATTTAGAGATTCAGATTGCTGACTTGGTACAGGATCTGTAAGACAAAAACAGTATTCATATGCAAGAAATAAAAACAACTTAAAAAAAGATACCCTAACAAATAATAATAAAAAAATCACATACCCCAACAATCCTTTTCATAGCATCCAGCTTTGCAGAATCTTTACTGCTTTCCAACATTTGTTTTAGATCTTCATTTCTATGGTAGAAACACAGTAACGCATCAATTAGAAAAAGTCAAAAATAAAACTGGAATACCATTTTTATATTCTGGCACCAATACAGCAACTTAAGGTGAAGCACTTCTTGCCCACTTTTAAATTGCATTTGTTAACACGCTGGCCTAGTATAATGAAGTGTTTAGTAAACGAATCTATCAGATTCCAACAATAATGCAAGCCCACGTAAATTTAATCTGCTGTTAGCCGAACCTCGGCTGTAAGTCTGAAGTCTTGAGGCAAGAGAAGAATTCAGTTTGAACCAACCACTCATTCACTCCTCCCCTTCCCCCTAATGAGAGCATGTAATAGCCTGAAGTTGACATATTTGTGCCAAAATATAGTCTCAGTTCATGCAAATCACTGAAAAACCCAATAGCAGACCTCAGTGTAGTCTAAATTGCAATGAGAAACAAGCATATAACCTTATGTTTTCATCTGCCTTTCTGGATTGTGGGACCAGGTTTAACATCTTCAACATGGACAGCGGGATCGAGTGCACCCTCAGCAAGCCAACTGTATTTTGTGCTGAGTCAAAAAAAGTGTGACCAGCAGGTGGAGGGAAGTGATTCTCCCCCTCTGCTCTCGTGAGATCCCCACCTGGAGTAGTGTCCAGATGTGAGACCCCCAACATAAAAGAAGACATGGATGTGTTGGAGTAAGTCCTGAAGAGAGCCACGAAATTGGTCAGAGGGCTGGAGCACCTTCCCTATGAGGACAGGCTGAAAGAGTTGGGGTTGTTCAGCCTGGAGAAGAGAAGGCTCCAGGGGGACCTTATAGCAGCCTTCCAGTACCTGAAGGGGGCCTACAGGACAGATGGGGAGGCACTCTTTATCAGGGAGTGTAGTGATAGGACAAGAGGTTACGGTTTTAAGCTGAAAAAGGATAGATTTAGATGAGATCTTAGGAAGAAATTTTTCACTGTGAGGGTGGTGAGGCACTGGAACAGGTTGCCCAGGGAAGCTGTGGATGCCCCATCCCCGGAGGTGTTCAAGGCCAGGCTGGATGAGGCTTTGACCAACCTGGCCTAATGGAGGGTGTCCCTGCCCATGGCAGGTGGGTTGGAGCTTGATGATCTTTAAGGTCCTTTCCAATCCAAACCATTCTATGATTCTAGGATTGTAAATTGCTAAACCTTGTCCTCAGGATTAAAAGCCTCAGATCTGCAGTACATCTATTCTACAGGCCATAAGATTAGACACATACAGCATTCAAGCACTTTTTATAGCTGGAACATAATTCTCACACAAAAATATTAAGTCAGTAAAGATGTTCTCTTGCAGATACAGCTTGTCATTTGCTGTCACTAATAAGAAACCTCACCCTGCTTGGCTTTTTAGATGCCAAGAGATCACAGTCTACCTGCAAGTAAACTCCAAAAGTTTACAAAAAGGATCATTTGAAGAAACAGACCTTTGTAATGCTTAGATTGCTTGAGTACTAAAAAATAGGACAGCAACAATGGCTCAAGAAGAGACATCTGCAATATTCCAAAGAACTCCAAAAACTTTCCAAGATTACAAACTCTGTCAGCTTTCACATAGTGAAGTGCAACACAGAAATCAAGACGGGATTTCAAAAGTGAATCTGAATCCTAGGTATATTCGGATTTATCACTGTCCTCAGAAGTTCAAATGGGGAGGAAAAAGGAGTTTAAGTCAAAGCTAGAATTAGTTACAATGAGACTAAATGTCATCATCCATTCCTCCATAAACCTTCTAAGAGCATTCTTCCTACTTGCAAGGGATAGAGTCACTGTAACAGAGAAGATTTTCCTCCTGTTTTCAGACCCAGCATTGCACCAGTTCCACACCCCTCCATGAGAAATCCACATTGCCCACGCATGTCAGTATGCTCCCACAAAATGAAGAACCACAACCAGACAGGAAAAAAACCCAGACAACATTTTTTCCGAAAGAGCCAGAAGAAAAACATGCAAAATTGAGGATGCAGATACATACATGCAACTTCCAGTTGAAGTCTAACTGCTTTTTCAAAATCAAGTGTTTCATGAAATACTGGAGCAACCTAATATAGATGGCCTGTTGTAAATACTGGCTTCTCTTGACAGCTTAATATTTAAGTAATATATTTAAAAGAAAAAAAAAATGCAAGAATCAGATTTCCTCAGCTGCTTCAACTCCATTTCCCAAATATCACTGGGAACACCTTACTTTGTCCACATCACACTCAAAGGTTTTTACTGTTTTTAGTTGTTCCTGAAAGCACTCAAAGAACTATATGGTCAGTCTTATATTGCTACATTTATTTAGTTATTTACTTCAGTGCTTAAAAGTATACTTCCCATTCAACTTTGTTCTGCAGTTTTGCTAACTGTTGAGATCAGTTTAATATGTCTATAGTTGGCTGCCTTCTCCACAGTAAGTGTCAACATCCAGTGTACCTTCTTCTTGTAACACCACCCCAAGTTGAGAGATCTGCTAAAAATAACTAATGCTGTGTTTTCACAGACCTTTTCCTATTGCCCTCCTCCCAGCTCCGTGGGATAAAGCCACCCCTCCCTACACATTAAACTCTCTGGTTTTCTGATTTCACTTAAAGCATGCCTGTGTTCACCTCTATATCCTCACACTCCTTTTAGCCACTCCATATTTTTCCCTCTGTTCTATATCCTTAGTTTTCTATCAGAAATCAAGTATTTGGTGGTATAGGGTTGTACCTCAAATATTTTTAATAATTTGGGTTTTTTTAACTTTTAATCTATCTGTGTCATTCTGTTTGTAATCAACTTTTTAGGAATGCTAGTTTGATTTACATTTTGGCAGCTCTCTTTATTCCCATCATTCTCGGACACAGAAATAGCTTTTTTGATGACCCTTCCTGTCCACCTACTCCTCATACAATACCGAGTAAGTCTCCGTTCTTTTAGACCAGCTTGAAGCACCCGGCCTCAGACTTTGCTCTAGTTGGATACCAACATTTCAGAGACTTCCGCTTAAGTCTTAATCCTTACCTTTTAAGCTTAGCTTGTGAAAGAAAATATACAACAGTTACTGAAATTATATAGCAGAAGACTGGACTTGATTTATAAAGTTGTTTCTAATTCTATGCTCTGCTTCCAGTTTCCTACTGCTATTTCACATCATCATGTACAAATTGAGATAGAGACATCAATAAAAGCTAAAGCACAGGATAATATTACTCAACTGTGATCACCTAGTTCTCATAATTCATAAGTGGATGCTTCAGTTCCTTGGCACAGTCAACAAGCAACTACCTTTCAAAAAAAGTTAGTATCTGACTAAAGAAGCAAAAAATTTTGCATTAATAAGACATTGTAGCAACTGCTTAAGATTCAAGTCTGGGAACAGATCTACCTAATTAAAAAAAGTTCACATAACAAAACAGTATGTCAACAAAATCTGCAAGTGAGAAAGTAGAAAATAAGGAAATAATAATTTGAACTTGAGGATCAAGTAGCAAAAAGGCAGGAAGTACACATACACACACATGCTTGCATAGCACAAGATTCAAGTACCTGCTGAAGACTACCTCTCAGAAATTATGAATGACAAAAGCAGACAGTAATCACAGGATGAGTATGAATTACCAGTGTAACAAATACAAAGAAAAAAAGCAAAAAGTTAACTTAGAATGTGAAGACAGAAGTATCTAATGAAGAAATGTACTTCTAACTGCTTATTGAAAATATTATATCATACATTACAGATTAAAACACTTGGAAATGTTAACCAGGAAGATATAAACCAGAGAAATTAAGACATGAAGACCTGCTTACAGTCAGCCTTGGTTTCCTAAGAGAAAAGCCATAGGGGGAAAAAGTAAAAATAGAGAAAACCTCACAAGTTCTTGATTAATTCATTTGAAAAATAATTGCTATATGAACTGATGTCTTTTAACCTGTTCTAACAAATTATAATCCAGGATTTGCAAGCATTACTTACAGGGTAAAATATTGCTCCATATATTCATATGGACCAGAAGCAGCAAGTCTTTTTTCTTCAACAGTTAGACATGGTTTCAGTGTAACCTCGAAGTTTCGCCCTTTAAGAGCGGATTTAATACTGCAAGACACCTCAGTTATTTTACCCAGCACTGGAGAATTTTGTTCCATTCTTTTAAGTACAAGATTAAAAAAAAAAAAAAAGAGAGAGATGACTGCATTCAACCAAGCTTGCCTACTGAGACTGAGGTCTATTCAAAAGAAAATCTTCTTAAGTAACAGGATACCCACTCCCTTACTGTTTTAACTTCTAGAAACAAATATACTATGCAGATTTCAAAGGTCATTTCCCTCCAAAAACAACTCTTATCAGCAGTTTCAATGAACAATGGGAAAGGCAAATTTATTTCAGTCTTTCATACAGTTTATTGTACATTACAAAAATACATTTACCTTCCAAGCATTAAGGAGATTTAAGGGAATTTCAATCCTTCAGTAAAATCCCTCAAAACATAAAGTATAAATGCAAGCCCTCACACTGCTGTTCATGTTTCTATATTCATTAGTTATTCTGAAGTGAGAGTTCTTCAATACACAGCGTTAGACAAATAATTTATCATGAATGTCCACCTGCCAGGAGCTTAGGAAAATACAAGAAACCCCACACCTGCATCAACACCTTTGCTTGTCCCTGCTAAAATTTTGAGAGTGATTCTAGTTTTACAGAGTTAGGTACATATTAGAGGTAACTGAAAAATAAGCTTTATTACTTCAGCAGCAAAGCCAGGTCTAAAGAAGCCTAATTTGATAGCCTATGAATAATATGGAGCTATATGAAGCAAGACACTAGGAGCAACAAAACCTTCTTAAGAGTAAATATATTGTCTCTGAGCACATTTTCCCCTCACAGAAAGAAGACATTAAATGACTTCCTGAGAGGGAAAAAGAAAAAAGAAAGACTACCATGTTTGCCCTGCCATATCTAAGAATGCAACAGGATTTCCCCAGAGGCCCTAAGGTGCAGTCTAGTGTCTTAACCTCTATATAATACAACCCCACTGTCCTAAAAAGTTACCAAATGAAAGCACTACTATGGACTACAATTAGACATATTATACCCACATACAACACGAACACACTATGAAATACAATCATTATGATTTGCA
>VZTO01019339.1:44043-69355 GCA_013400615.1 Syrrhaptes paradoxus | reverse complement strand
CATCAGGTGGGGAGGGGCAGAATCACTGTTTATCACATTGCATATTTGTATATAGTATTATTTCTAATATTATTGTAGTTTAGTTATTAAATTGTCCTTATCTCAACCCACGAGTCTTCTTTGCCATTTACCTCTTTAATTCTCTCCCCTATCATTGGGTGGGGGTGGGGACTGTGGAAGCGGGTGTGCGTGGTTTGGCCCCCAGCCAAGGGCCAACCTGCCACACAGCCCTGTCAAGTTTTCTGATGAATAGCTCAACAGAACACGTAACCCAGATCTGTACAAAAAATGTCTAATAAATTACAAATGTATTTTACTTGGCAGAAATACAGCTTAAAAATGCAAAACAGTAAAGCTGAAAATGTGTATTATTAATTTTGCCATCTGCTTCAATACTGTACTTATCAATTGATACCTACAGACATTACTCATGCAGTTCACATCTAACTTTTTACATTTAGTTTAGATATAGCAATAGGTAGTTTTATTGCTTAAACTGTGTAATTTCCAAGAACCAAATATTATTATACTTTGATATTCCATGCAGGTAAATTTTGTTTAAAATGCAATTAATATAGATTAAAATATTCTGTCCACCAGCAATTAACTTTAGGCAGTTAATTAGCTGTACCCTAATGTATGCAATTAACATGGATTCTATGTTACTAACATAGTATAGTATAGTATAGGAACTAACTAATTCTCCAGGTTTTCTTAAAAGTTGGAAGGCGGTTAGACTTTTTATCCTCCTACACAGAGCAACAGTACATAGACTGACTATAAAATATCCTATTAACCTAGGTGATGCACATCAAACTCACTACACAGCAGAGATTATTTTGACAGCCTTTCAAGCAGGCAGTGCTTATTTCATGGATTCCATCAATCTAGACCATGCAGAAATAGCTTGAGGCCACAGGCTGGATTCAGCTGGTCCGTAAGAATCACATGACCCCTTGGCTCTTTACCAATTTTCTGACGAAAACTCTTGTTACAGGCGAAGACTTGTCTGCAAAGCATTTCCATCATTCTGGTGGCCCAGTCTGACCCTTTTTCTTTTTTTTTCAAACATGTGGGGCATGTGAATGTACATACATCTGGAACACTTAGAGTGACCTATGTCTGGAACACAACCAGTTCACAGGCAAGTGTCAGACTACCTACTCAGACACATGAATAAATCCCTAAAATACAACTACTCGAATTCTATCAAGGAATAAAGGAATACCACACACATCAGGTTATGTGACAAGTGCAGAAGAGAGAGAGGACAGGAACAAGCATCTCCAGCCATGCGATGGGCCCCATTCCACACATAAAGGTTTAAACTGGCTCACATTGGGTACACAAAATATTTTAATTATTCAGTTATTGAGACATTTAACAGAATGAACAGTTTCCATTCTCTGCACATGAGATTCACCTCTGACATATCTGAAATGATCTAACTAACCAAAGACTTCTTAAAAGCAATACATACCAAATAGGCAAGTTCTATGTGCCTTTTTAGTCAGGATTCAGTACTCATAAAAAAAGCTAGGCCCAATCTCATACATTTGTTGTGAAACCTCTTATTCAAGAACAGTTTCAGTTCAGTCAAAAACAGAAAGAAAACTGTTCCTTATGTACATGTTGTACTTAATAATTCATATAATAGAGTTTAAAATAACCTCCTTTCATCTTGAACATTTACACAGTTACCTGACAGGAGACCAAAGTTTTATTTTCACAATTGCAATTTTTTTTCACTGCATTGGATACATATAATCTATTAACTAATGAGAAACATACTATTTGTATATTGTACATGCAACCTACCACACCTTGTTTCTATTAAGGGAACTATTTATTTCAATTATTATTTAACCTTTATTGATCTTCTAACAGTTAAACCTTCCACTTACTCAGGTTCAAGAGATCACCACAACAGAAGTTTCAAGGCACTGAAATATTTTCAATACCAATAGCATACGTATCAACCAAACCACAACATATCAAGAAAATACTATGTTAATTAACCAAACTGAAGATTCAATTTGTAATTGAAAGTTAATTAATTAATAATAGAACTGCTAAAGGTAAAAAACATGGCTTTCACAGGAGAATAAGATATGTGGGCCTTTGACACCAAGGGATGCTCAGAACTTTTAGATAAGTAGTTCAGCCGAGTATTTCTACTGAAATACTAAATAAAGTGTATATTAGGTCAACTCCAGACTTCAGATTTAAGTTTACTGATACTCATTTGTGCCTCTTTGTGCAACTTGTCATAAGCCATTCTATGCAACAAACACTACCAGACTGTAGACAATCTATTCTAATAAACAATTTGTTAATTTCCAAGACATTTTGGCTTATTTCCACTTCAACACAAACAGGAGAAGACAGAAAACATAAAGAAAAGAGTCTGGGATTTTTTTAAGAAAGTGTTTGTGGCAATATTTTTACATTTATACTTCAAGCACATGACGTTGTCCAGATTAACTGGCAACAGGCAAGTGCAGGCCTCTGGTCAAACAGTTATTGCAGTGACATTCTGGGCTACATATTGCATAACTGCCTCTCTACTGAGAAGGAGTACTTCTTGGTCTAAGGAAGAATTGCCCTTCCTCAGCAACACAAAAGTTTGCCAAGCACTGAAACACAACAATGATTTGGGACATAAGCATATCTAAGATAATATACAGCAGTGCTGAGTGACAATCAAGAGAAAGCAGCAAACTCCGAAAAGCCATAAAAGTAATTTTATTTCACCAATTGAATATCACACTATCCCCATACTTTAAAAAGCAAGATGTAGAGACACATCTTACACTTTTCTCTATGCCCAGCAGGGAAAGATACAGTCCGCCAAGTTTAAAGAACACAAACCAAACCAGCAAAAAATATGATGCCCTCCATCTGGGACCCCATTGTAAGATTTCCATTTTGGCTCTAAGGAAAGGAAATTTTGTTTGCTTCTCAATAAGCAAATTTTGAGTATTAGCAGTGTGGTCTATATGGCACACATGCTATATGCTTCATAAATGGCTACAGCATTTTCCAAACAGACGGCAACACAGTCTGCTTTTCTAACAATAACCCTCCCTTGCAGTCCAGTGGCTTTTTCACACCATACAAATGTCAGGATCTTTCCAGCACGTTGTCAGTTCCTCAACTATTCAATCCATATTCAGAGTTTGCCCACGCAGGTTTGAATCATGGATAACTTCCTGTTTCAACAAGAACTTGCTTGTCAGCTAGAAAAGACGACAGAGATCAACACCTGCTTTCCTCTCATACCCTCTTTTAGAGGATGGATCTTTCCCCCCCTCTTCTAAGTGTAAGAGCAAGCCTGGAGGAGCAATTAATTCATAACGCATGCATACATATCACAAGCTTCTCAACTACTCTGGTTCTTCCATACTGAAAGACAACCATATGCATACATGTGTACACTATGCCTCAGAAGCCCAGAGGTATATTCCCCCCACCCTGACCACTGGGCAGCTTCAGTTAGAATTACTCACTTCAGCTTCAGCATCTGGTAAAACATAGAAAGCTATACTTCACCTGCAAAACAGTCTGAAGTCTAGGAGTAAATGAGTTATGTAGAGAATTATGGCTGTGATCAACTATCAGGGTACCCCCCCTGCAGAAAACAAGCAGCAAAACAATGGATAAGAAATAAAGCACAAAGTTGTTCCTGTAAAAAGGGACAGGAAAAGAACGGTGCAAACAACATAAATCAGCTACAACACTCAAGTCAGCAGAGGGGCATCCACGCTACAGCACCAAAAATCCTAACTGGAACAGAATGAAAAAGCAAAGGATGCAGTGGAATAGCAGGGAAAGACAAATGTGACTTGTTTGGCAAACTGAGGAGGCCCACCAGCTGCTATCTTGCAGAGCTAAGCATCAGAGTGACAGTGCCTTCATCTTGTTGTGATTTACTTTGGTGTGGCACAAAAATAAACACATCAGTTGAGGTTTCTAGAGCATGGATGCTCTCTTTGTGCAGAACAATCAAACTGAAGAACAAGTGATTGATTTTCTAATGTACATGAGACCTTAGTTTATGGTGCCTTTTATTGGTCGCTCTCAGAATAGATTTCCAATTTGTCACAGGATACCATTCCAGCTTAGCAAACCTCTTGATCCTTCCATTTAGACAGTTTGTTGCCTCTCCAATTCACTTTTCCTTTAAGGAGCTAAAGGTTTTCTGTACTAGTGCACTTCAGCTTTTTTTTTTCTCCTCCATTTCCTCATTTTGACTTGTGACCAAGACACAACACTGTTAACACCCACTTCAAGCTGGCCACCTCGCCATGATCAGCTACATTTTCAACCAACTCCCACAAATACTTCTAGGCACTTTAAAAAAAAAAAATACCAAACATGTGATGGCAAAATTAAACTAACGCCTGTGTGCCTAGCGACAAAACAGAGGGAAAAATATAAGCAATTTTTCAAACAAACTCATAAAAAAAACTTTACGGATTACCCGTTCCGCTACGAGCGCCTTAACGCCGAGCACGCGGACGTCGTTCCGAAAGCGGGCAGCCGAAGCACCCCCTCCCCGCCACCGTCCCCCGGAGCTGGCCCTGCCCTGGGCTCCTCCCCCCGCCGCCCAGCCCCCGCTCCTGAGGGCAGGGTCCCGTCAGCGCAGCACCGCCCTAAGACCCCCAAGACCGGTCACCGCTCATCCGCCCAACAACCCCCCCGGGGGGCCCGCCCGGACCCCTAGGGCCTCCCCGCCGCCCGGCCCGGCCGCTCCCCTTACTTCTTGGTGTCGGTGCTGAAGAGCCCGAAGGCCGCGGGAGTCGCAGGGGTCGTGGTGGGAGCCGCCTCCTGGGCCAGCTCAGCCGCCGCTTCTCCCCCCTGTTCGCTGTAGCTGAGCCCGTTACCAGACATGATACCGCCGCCACTCCCCGCCCGCTCCGCCAAACTTACCGGCGTGGCACACCCGGACCCTTCCCCCCTCCCGGAAGCAGTGGGCACGCGCCAGCACGGCGGAGCGGGCAGGTCACGTGGCGGGGGGCGGGGCCCGCCGGTAGGCGCGGATGTCGGCCTTCCCCGACGTGCAACGGCCCCGCGGCCCGGGGGTGGCACCGTGGGGTACGAGGGAGGCGTAGGGCCCAGCAGTTGCTGCTGCCCTCCGCGGCCGTCCTGCGGCCCCTGGTGGGATGAGGGGTGCCGCAGGGCTCGCAGGAGGCAGGCAGCTGCCTCCCCGCAGGGGAGGGCCGCCTCAGGACTGCTGCTGCTGCTGCCAGCCTCGCCCCTCACCGGCCCCGTTCTCACTCCTTCCCATCCGGCGGCGCCGCGGGCCCCGAGAGCGGGCCCCGCGCAGCCCAGCCTCGCTCGGCGTCCCTTTGAGGGAGCTCTGGGAGGAGCTGTGGCTCGTGTGAGGGCCAGGCTGCGACCAGAGCCGCGGGGCTCGCCCTGAGGCAGAGACACCCGGGATACTTGGGAGGCAAGCTTTGCTTTCCAGCCCCCCGCTGTGCCTCGGGCACTGCCCCGTAAAATACCGAGCGTGGCCTAATGCATCAGCTCGTTTGCTGCTTCTGGTAATGCATCTTACACATTTACTTGTTTCCCAATAAATGTTGGTACCTGATGCTGGCCCCCAAGCTCATTGTGGCAGTAGTAGTGGGGCACCCTAAGCTAACAGCAGCAGTTTACACATGGGAGGCCATAAAAGGTAAAAGGATAATTAGAAGTTGTCTGAGGAAAGTTTCTCCTAATTGCTTTTTACAGTCTTATTTTCCTGGGTGCATCTTTTCTCCCTCCTCCTGTTACAACCCAGATCAGCAACCCTGGGCCCTGGAACAGACTACAACAAGGTTCCAAGATCCCCTGTGGGGAAAAAAAAGGTGGAATTAACACCAAGCAACTAAGAAAATCCAGCTGAATTCTTATACTGATTACATGAAAGGAGAGTCTATGTGGTAAAGTGTGTAACTGTAGCTAATCTAAGTCCAAACCTTATATTGTGCCAACACTAAACAGAATAAACTTTTCCAACAATTATTGTATCATGAACTGAACACACTTGAAAATGCAACTTTGGCTATATATATACATCTCCAACAACCCTTGTATCCCGAACACGAGAATATAACTTTATGTATGTGCCTATGCTGTAACTATATGTTGTCTGGGAACTGGATACTGGAGAAAAGTAAAAGACAAAAGGGAAGGAGGGAGGAAAGAAGTAGAGAAGAAATGGAAGTGATAAAGATGACAGGAAAGGGGGGTATCACTGCCCTAGTTTCCAGTGATAGCTTATTCACAGTCATCAGTTGAATCATGGGTCCTGGCTGATGGGCCAGCACATGTCTGCTCAATTTGGGGTCTTTCATACTGGTTTGGTTGGAAGACTCTGGAAGGTGGGTTGGCGGGGGTGGGCCTCCCATTGGGTAGAGTTACACAAAGCATGCACACCACCTTGTCTGGAAAGATCTCAAAGTAGGTCTGCGGGGTGTAGGGGGGTCCTGTGGCTTGGCTTGCCCCTCTATCTGCCGTGACCACAAGGTGACCTCCTGTGGGCGCACGCGCTCTCAGCCTCCTGCCAGAGCGAGGGAGTTGGAGAGACAGCATCCTCCGGTCTGCACAGAGCTTGCCGCAGATACCTTGTATGGAGCACACAGCCTGAACATGACACCACCCAGTGTTTGGGGAATAATCTGTGTTCATTAACATGCCCTTCTATTCATCTCCTGACATATATTAGTGGAGTCCAACCTTTTCATCCTGAGAACTGAACTAATTTCCAAAAGGTTACAGTTCACAATCAATGCTTTTTATCTTGCAGAGAAAAAATAAGGGGGGAAAAATGGTTTGTCATAACATTTTTGTGAAGCAGATTTTTTACTTGGTTGTCTTACGTAACTTGTACATTTCTGATTGAAACTGAGTAATTATCAAGCAAACAAACTTGACAAAGGAGTTACTAATACAGCATTTATTAAGAGTGCAGGGTATGGATGCCAATATTTAATTTTTTGTTATGATTTCTCACAGCTTTTTTGTTTGTAGAACTGTCTCTTGAAAGTCATGGCTTAGAGTGTAAAAATCCCAGAGTGAATATTCTTGACCTTTACCATTTTACCTCTTGGTTCTTTAGACTTTCATTTTTGTCCTGCCCTTTGTCATTGTTGACAGTAACAGCTATCATAGTTTTCTTTCCCAGTAGAGGGAAATATCTCATGATAACTACCATTAAACGCTCACAGTAACTGTTGATACTCTTCCAATAATGTGACTTGAAGCCGAAACCTCTCAATCATACCAAGTCAGATGGCGTCCTACCTCCTGAATTTTAAAGAATCAAAAACCAGAGTAGACTGCTGGATAATTTGGTCCAGATCAGACAAACATGGACACTTACTTCTCTCCTAAAAGTTTAAGATGTTGCTCTGGTCTACAGAGAGATCTGAGAATTCATATCAGCACTCCTTAAAAGTTTTCTCTCTCTGTTTTTCAAACCATGCATTAATTTCAAAATGTAACAGTGAGAGCACTTGAACTTTGGACCCAAAATCGGTTATGCTTACAGGAAGGGGCCCCTGGCCCATATCTTTTATTTGCATAAAGCACACATATAGTGTAGAAAGAGGTAACCCATACTAGGACTGCCTGCCTGCTCTCTAAAGCAAGAGGTTTAAACTGCTTGCTTCTTTGTATAGATCTATAAAGTATGTATTGTTAGCAATAAGAAACATCTTAAGTACAACTAATTGTTTTTTTAATTACATGTATCACCTAAAAAGTAATCTTAGAGAAAGAATTAACTGAAAAAGAGAACAGACAACTTGTGGAATATTTCAGAGACATTTGTGGGAGTACAAACATGAGGAAAAGCAGATAAATGGGCTATTGAGGTGGATGATCATGGGACTGTGACATGAGGAACAGATAATAGCAGTGAAGCAGAGCTTGGAAAGGCCTCAAAACTGAGAACAGAAAGCAAATACCATATGACGATTTATTAAGGATTGTTAGACAGTCCTACCAGGAAGGCTAGCTATAAGCTCTTGCTATCAGTTCTTGTTATCTAGTTGTAGCCTCAGCTGTTCAATGAATAGCCTTTTCCTGGCTATATTAACTCTTCAAATTCACCATGCAGCGATAATGTATTTGCACACTGAATTTATACCTGTCCAAAATTATGTCAAAATGACTCAATTGTGAAATACCAAATACTACCAATTCTAAATTCTCCACTTAGATTCATTGATTACAGTATTCTATATTTTCAAGGTTTTGTGCAGCATAAGAAAGTAACAGACAGGGCTGAAAAAAGGGAATGTAGAAGGCTTTTGCTTGTCAGTTTTCTGCTCACCATGTTGGGTTTTTTTTCACCTCCATGATTCATACCATCCTCACAGCTGCTGCTTCTATAGTATCTTTTAAATTGCATAGTTTATTGCTCTTCCATTCACAGATGTAAATGACTATATAAAATGTGATGTATGGGCATAGCTTTTAAAAATTAATTGCACTGATCAATAACTTCCAAGGGTCTATGGAAGCTGTATTTATATGGATAAATACACATATAAATTCACACATAAACATACACATTTAAGATTAAAAAAGCTTCACGTTACTCAACAAACCATAATTTTGTAATTACACATGTTTGTAAACAAATATTAACTTTGCTCAGCTTTCTGAAGCGTTTATGGAACATATTTTGCAATGTTTTTTACTAAGTGATGTCCTTTTTGGTTTTGGTTTTGGGTTTGTTTTTTTTTTTTTTAAGCTGAGCTGGGCTGCCATATTTTTATTTGCTGCCCTCTTGTGGCTCAGATTATTAATATGCTATTTGTCATGAAGGAGGAGATGCACTGTTAAGGAATCTTACTTTTTAATGTAATTCAAGCTCTGTATAACCGAAAAGTCAAGATATTAAATGCTTTGCTCATATTTTCTACATTGCTGATAGTTTCTGATGTATCTAAAATGTGCTGAGATTGCAGATCCTACACAAATGTGTAAGAATTTCAACAATTTTTTTGAAATGTCAATGATGAAAGTAATGATACAATACAAAATTCTGAATATTAAGATTTATCATTCAATAATGATTTAGAAATCTGATGTATAATCAGCTGCTTTAAACATAAGCACCAAGAAATCATTCCCTAACCTGGAATAATGGTTTCCAGTCTGAAGTCTGAAGTATGAACTCAGCTGCTAGTATTCCTGAACAGTTCAGGAAAACTCTTATGCAAATGAGAAGACTAATGGGTCCGAAAAAACTTTGATTGCCTCTCCCCAGCTGAATCTAGATTTGGGACTGTAATAAAAGGAAAATTGTTTTCTTTCAGAAGTACTTGTTCTTCTTAGTAGAACTGGCTACCATATTGTTCACTGGAGCTGCCCACAAATGTGCTGTTGAAACCAGGAGACTCCAAATTCTCTTTTGTTCCTACAGCTCTTCTACAAACTCTAAGATTAGTCTTCTGGCTTCATAAGTTAATATTCCTTCCAATGGTTATGAAGACTTTTGGTTAAATGTTGAATAGGTGTAGTCGACCGGCGGAGTTTTTTGTAATCAGCGCAAGGGGCTCCTAGCAGTCAGCGCGCAAAGTTCTTGGACACCACCCAGACGAGCCAATTATGATGAAAGTGTAAGCCATTTATTGTGTGTTGCGCACATGCTTATATATAGAGCTCTTTCAGATTTGGCAGCTACTGATTGGATACAATAATTCAAAATTTTTAACAACAAAATCACTATTGGCTACTTTCAATCCTGGGAACGTAACCTTCGAAGCTATGTCAACACAGCCTCCAAAATAACTTAGTTGTGCTAAATAAATTTCTCTCAGTTCCTCCTTATCTTCCTCACGTCCTGTATAATTAGATACCTCTGTACATTTGGTCATTTTTCTTCTTTCCCAGGATCCTCTATCAGCCTTATAATTACAAAGTCTAAAGTTAGTGTCATAGTTAAAATTCTACTTCAGCATAAAATGCCCCTACAAATAGGAAAAGGAAAAAGCAAAAACACAAAAGAGAAAATGTTTGAAAAATAAAACAATTCTTCAATTATATGAGTTCCTTATAATTTCTTCAGGCATAAACATGAAAAATAGGTATTACTAGAATTAGAAAAATAACTCTCATGTGTAACATTAAATTTTTGCTTTTAGATAGATAATTTCTTGGAATGAAAATATTATTTTCAAAATTATTACAGAAATTTTTAAAACTGCAAATATAAATAAAACCAATGGAATAAGTACTCTTATAATCTTGTACTGATCTCATACTTTGCATGTTTAATGATAATTAAAATCCATGTAAGATCCAAGGTGAATTAGTCTCCAAAGCTTTCATCATAGTTGAAAAAATTATTTGTTAATTTTTCATTATTTAATCTTCCCAGATATTTAAATATCATACTGTCAAATACCATATCAAAGTAGGAAAATTAAATTAACTTGTAACAAATTCCCAGTCATATGTAATGCTCACAGAACTCAAGTAATGAGTTTAAAATGTTGAAAACAATGTTCAGATGTTTACTGCAGTTTATCCTAATTTTAAAAAATACGTACTCTGATAGAACTAGAAAATTTCCTATATTTCAGAAGACTGATCTTAACTAGGAGAAGAAATTCAGTGTGTAGTTCATTCTCTCAAATACCACAGCTAGCCATAACTACCGTTCTAATGCAGTCACAAGTTACAGATTTGCTCTTGATCTACCTTGTTCACATCAAGTATAGGTTTCTTCCTAGATCTATTGGCCTACCAACTATAGAGGTTTGCCAATTTATCTTCTGCTTTTCCTCATGTAGACAAAGACAGGCTTAAATAACGTTTTAAAACATTGTGCCTATATAAACAATTTATACTGTAACGTATCTGGCTGGATAAGGTTACTGGGTTGAGATCAGCTCCAGACTTCTTCAGGCATTTGCCCTAATTGACAGATTAAAACAGAGGGTTTCCTGCCTTTGTTAGTATTTCATCATTTGCTAGTGTTGGGGTTTTGACCCTCTCGATCAGCAAAACACCACAACTGCCCGCTCAACCTGCCCCCTCCTGGGGATGAGTGAGAGAAGTAAAGGGGTAAAGGGAAAAGAGGCTTGAGAGTTGAGATAAGAACAATTTAATAACTAAACTACAATAGTATTGAAAATAATTATAATAATAATAGCAATATATGCAAATATACAAACAAATAAGTGATACACAGTGATACTGCTCACCACCTGATGCAAGGTTCAGCCTATTCCTGGATAACGATCCTGGGGCAGGGAGAGTCCTGAAACCACACTCCCAGAACGGAGATAAGAGCCCAAGTGTCCAAGAGACTGAGAGCCAACTGAGAACACGACATGATGCCGAGAGAGGGGCAACCCCAAGAGAGAGAGCCAACCCAGAGTGAGGGGCAGCCCCAGGGGAGGGCTGACCCAGAAAGAGAGAACTTCCGGACAGAGCCTCTTCCATATACTGGGCATGACATGCATGATATGGAATACATCTTTGGCCAATTTGTATCTCAATCCTAAACCTAAAACCGAATCGGAGGCTAGTGATTGGGCTGTGTTCCCTCCCAGCTTCTCCTGTACCTGCAGACACCGGCACAGAAGAGAAGCTGAAGAGTCCTTCACTGTCCTGGCAGCAAGTACAAACACCAGTGTTATCTGCCTTCTTCTCAGCACAAATCCAAAACACAGCCTCACATTAACTGCTGTGAAGAAAATTAACTGCATCCCAGCCAAAACCAAGACAGCTAGCTTGTAAGCTAGCACATTTATTTAAAGATTTTTTTTTTTAATCTAGTTTGGATTAAAGGCTTTAAGAAAGAGGTACATGTACATGGTTCATGTGTTTATTATAACATCTCTTCTTTATTGTGCTGTTTCCTAGCCATTATCGAGAAACTCCCCTGAGTTAGGCTGCTTTTGAAATACATGCCTTGACAGTTGGAAATAGTCCAATTGTCTTACTGGGTCCTAAGTTTTAGAAGAAAATCAAGCTGCACTTACTAAGGACTTCAGTCTTCTCATTTCTTGTGTACCTGCACATCCTCCATGTTCTACTTCAAACTGTATTAGAACAGATAACACATGTTTGTGTTTGCTTTCTACTGGTACTGGAAGTGAGCTGTTTGGGAGAAATAAAGGGATGAATATTAATGGGAGGAATGGCAGGATGATTAGATCTTCTTGGAGTCTGTCTGTATCTTCCAGTCAGCATACAGCAATATACATCTGTCCTAAAGAACCTCTATTCAGTTCTCGAGTTTTGAATTCAGTTTACTGCTGAGTAAACAGCAATTACAAACACACAACAGTAGAAAGAGAAATTAGGCAATTTTGAGCAACGGGTCCATATGCAGAGAGAAGGCTAGATGTAAGCACATTGTGACTTCTTTGGCGTGGGGTCAACTATGCATCAGTCCTGGTATAGATTACAGCAATATGGGAACAGTTTTTACTGATATTGAATGAATATGGCATCCTGTTGTGGTTTGGGAGGACAGTCTTTTGTTAAACACTTTTGGTGGTCTGAGGCAGGGACAGGGAGGGTTTCACTCACCACTTAGGATCACAGGCAAGAAACCAACATGACTTGGGAAAGACAAAAAAACCACAATTGAATTTATTAACTATTTACAACAAGAAGCAAGACACTGAGAGAAAAAAACTACATCTTAAAAAGGCACTTCTCCCCCACTACGCCTCTCCTCCCAAAGCCCAAAGGCTTTGTTCTGTACCCTCTCCCCCCCCAGCAGTGCAGGCGGGCAGGGAATGGGGGCTGCAGTCAGTCAGCCGCTCCTTCCTCCTCAGGGGAGGGCTCCTCACAGTCTTTCCCAGCTGCAGCTTGGGGTCCCTTCTCACGGGAGGGTCCTTCTCAAACTCTTCCGGCACGACTTCTTTCCACATGGGGACACAGTCCCCCAATGACTGCCCAGCTCCGGCGTGCTCTTCTCCATAATTCCTATGTGGGGTCCTCCACGGCTGCATCTTCTCATGGGCTGCACCAAGGGACAAACTGTGCGTCACCATGAATCTTCACCACCTGCAGGCGACATTCTGGGGGGGCGCTTCCTTTCCTCTCGCTTCTCCTCTCTGACCAGAGTGTCTGCAAAGCTGTCTCTCTGAGCTCCTGTTTCTCTCTGCTGCAGGTCTTCATCGGCTCCCAACGAAACTGACTCTCAGGTGAGCCATGGCAGAGGCTTGGGCTACAGCAGGTCGGCTCACAGCAGAAGACTGGCAGGCGGCTGGACAGCCGAGCCAGGCCAGGCCCTGCCCGGGGCTGTGCCACCCCCATGTTCTGTGCCCCCTCTTCAATACGTCATTCACAGAGGCGCTGATTGGCTCAGCCCTGGCCTGGGGTGGGTCCAGCCTGGAGCTGGGAAACTTCCAGCAGCTTCTCACAGGGGCTGGATGGGTGGTACTCCTTCTTCCACCCCCGGCTACTAAAACCTTTGGAGCTAGGGGGTGGGGGTGAACCCTTAGCAGTCACTTGCAGGAGCCACCACTGCAGCCCCTCCCTTGCTGCCAGCAGAGCTGGAGTCCAGGGAAGCCTTTGGCAGCTACTTACAGGAGCCATTACTGTGGCCCCTCCCTGCTTCCAAACAAAAGCCACCACACAAAACCACAAAACCACTGTAGCTGTAGCACAATGTCCTTCAAAGGTAGCACCTTCTTACTTCAGCAGCATTTGGCATGTATCTTGTCCCATGGGGTAAGAAAAAAGCATATAACAAAAAAAGTCCCTGTCCAAGGACATTTAACTTCTTTTTCTAGCATTTTTGTGCAATTTGAGGACACAAACTAATCAGACTGTGATAGAGGCAGACCCATAATGTAAAAATAGACTATTAAGTGGAGCTTGGAATTAAATAGTAGATAAAAGGAGAATGTCCTTTTTAGAAATGAGAATGAGTAAAAATGAGAAAAATTAGAAATGAAGGCTCAAAAAAACACGATGTCTCTTTCAGGTGGTAGTGATCACAGCAGTTAAAATTCTTCAGCAAAATGTAATATGATTTAGGGGAGAAACATAGGAGAGGCTTTTTACTGGAGAAGTAACAAAGTGAGAAAATCAAGGCAAGGTGCCAAGAAATGGTTACTTCTCACATTCTCCTAAGGGTGAAATACTTACATTACTTCTACTACTGGATATTTTTAATGTATGATAATTTATAAATGGTTTCTGGAAAGAACATAACGAACTGGCTGAGAATCAGGTCTGTAAGCAATTGCTGCACTCAAGTGTACTTGTGTATGAAAGGGCTGAAAAGGCCAATAAATTAGTTTTCTGGCAGATCAAGAATGATGAAGTTGAAAGATTTATCCTGGAAAAAAACACATAAGATAATTCAGACAAGGAAAAAACAAAAAACATAAGCCTTTTTTTTGTCAGACACTCCCCTTGCAGTCACATCTGAATAGTGACCATTCCTAACCTGGAACTCCAGAGAACATGGAAACATATTCTTGTTGAACAATATCTTTGGCTTGTCTTGGAAAGAGATTAGGGTTTCTCAGCAACCTACTGCTGTGATTCTAAAGCTAGGTCACTTATTTAGTTATTTAAATCTGAAGGTTTTTTCCTATAATGAACTGTTACCTCTCAGACAAGATGTCTGTCCTGTTTCTTAAAAAAAATGTAGGGAATCCAAAGGAAAGAGAATTAATGTGAAAATTCCCCTCTAAAATATATGTATTTTTATAAATTTTATAATTATTAAGTTATAATTAAATTTATAATTATATTGATGTTAATTATATTTATTTAGTTCAATATAAAATGTAATAATATTTGTAAGTATGATCATATAATTATATTAAAATTTAAATAATGTTTTTCTAAATTAAAAAATTACATTAAAATCTTTGTGAAAATATCAGACTGTGTCTCTGATATTTAGTCTTTTTTACTGATCAGGCATTTTATTCCTCTTATTCAGTGCTACTGAATCATTTCAAAACACATCATTTTTTCATACTTCTAAGACACAACTTCCTTAAAAGTTATGTGAACAAAAGTAGATTTCTCTCATTTATTACTGTGAAGACTAAAATAAAGGAAATACAGTGTATAAGCTCATACTGTTAAAGCTATTTTGCATGTGAATTCACAATCCTTTTTTTTATAATGTAGGCTGCATTTAAGTACACATTTGTAGTCAGTCCTGGTCCGTACATCTCGTGATGTATTTAACAAAACTTTGAAAGATACAGAGAGATCAAGATAACAATGACTTACATCTGAGAAGAAAACCTAAATAGGCTTGAACTCTGTGGCCTAGAAAAGAGACATTTGATAGAGATGTATCTGTTTTGATAGATATCTATGAAGTCATGAATTGCACAGAGAACATGACTCATTTTCTTATCTGCTGGGAGGCAACAAATGAAGCTGGTAGATTGTAAGTCCAAAATAAAGGGATTCTTTTTTTCCTACAGCACATCTGAAATGTGGATTTCAATAGCCGCCCTGGGATATTGTTGATGGGAAAAGTTTTCTTGAGTTCAAATAACAAGAAGACAAAGTCACGGAAGAAAAGGATATTAAGTACAAAGATAACAAGATAACATGCCTGGCTCAGGCAGTTCCTAAACCACAAGTTTATTACAGAGAAGTACCATTACATACTCTCCTTGTTCTGATACTCTTCCTTAACAATTCGGTACTAGTCATACTTAAATATAAATATTTGGGGCTATATGGACCTTTGCAGGTGCAACTGTTTTTATGTGATGTATTTCAGTTCCCTATTCCTATTGCAGCTATGTCAATGTGTGGAGATCCCACTTGTCTTATAACACAGTTCAGCAGATGAAAAATGAGAAACTGATACCCCAAGTTTGTACAAACCACTCAGAAGTGCTCTATGGAGCACCAACAGCCCACACACTTGAACTAGGAATTTCAATTCAATATGAAAGAAATAATAAGAATGATTAAGGAAAGTAGCCCATGTATTATCCAATTGCATGGTTCAACTTTTACCAAAGACTTTAGTCCAGTAAAATGGAAATTGAATTCATGCTACCTTTCTGTTTCTCAAGCTTCCTCTTCTAAGAAACGGGAACGCGCCAGTCTACCCCCTCTGTGGTTGAAAAATATCACATATGAGACAAGTCAGGCTGCACGTCCCATTCTGATCACAGAAGCTGAGACTTTAGTAAGGCTTCCTGTCTTATTTCAGAGAAAAACAGAAACATGCTTTGTTTTCAGTCTTATCTATCCCCTCAGGTCTTGTTTGCCGTTTCTGTCTTTGAAGTTGTGAAAGAACATTTGTGTTCACTCCTGCCAAACCACTGTGATCAGCCTTTAAAAATGCTAAATGTTTATAGGGCTACTATGGCTACCTTTAAAACCTACTTGAGATGTTATATCTAGGATGAGTCATCTGTTCTGCTCTCAGGGACACCAAGTCCCAGCTTGCTGGTTGTCTGTTCCTTCAGTTGTAAGCTTTGGCCCTGCATGGTTATTATAGCCTGTGCTCCACAAAGCAATTCACTCCTTCTTATTGCTTCAGTCAAAACAGACAATGTGACTTACACAGAAATTATTTTTTTTTCTCTGTAGCACTAAACGATCATCCACGTCTTTGTTTCTAGATTCCAAGCTACTTAGTCATTCATTTTCCTATGAAAGAAATATGAAATAAGATGATGATGCCAAAGAGACAAAATCCTATTTTGCCTTCTGTACTTCTTTGTTCCATAACTGAACTCAAAAGAGAAAAGCTTTCTTACAAAAGTTAATTGGAAATTAAGCAGTAACTTTGGAAAGAGGAGTATTACTCAAACAACAGACAAGCAACTAGCAACTAAGCAAAACTGAGGTCCTAGACATAATGTACTTCCTTTCAGACCTTGATAAAGTGTTTAAAGATTGGCCCATGTGTCACACAAACCTTCTGACACCATTCTCATCAGAAAATTCTGCTTCAGTGGCCTTTGATGTCTGCACTTCTTCCTTCTTTTTATCATTAGTGACTGAGTCATTAAATGCTAGTGAAAGAAGCTAGCTGTATTTCCATTACCCCTTTTTTACTGTTTGTTCATCAGGGAAAGATAGTTGCTTTTTACTGGTCTGAGTTGCTACCCAATGATCAAGGCTTTCCAGGCTTATGTTTATTAGAAAAAGAAATTGACGGGGTAAGCAAAGTCAAAGTAACGGCCAGTGTTGTACAAAATGAGCAGCTCTACAGGGACATGCAAAAGGAGTGTTAATTATCCTGAAACTGCAAAACTGAGCATGCAGCACAGATTAACCTGGCACACTAGTCCAGAAAGTGGGAGTATGGGAGTGGGATGAGGAATGCAGTTGGGACAACGGGAATACCACACCTACACAATGGCCAGGGTGGTCTGCGTCTGGTTTTCAGCAGAGCTTTGTGTGTTGGGCTTTGCTTCTGAGGCAGAAAATAACACTGAGTGCTGGAGAGCGCCACCCCACCCATGCACATGTTCAATTAGGTGTGGGTTTGGGGGAAGAGAGAAGATGAAAGGACCAGAGGTTTCACCCTTGACACCGAACAGCCTTCATTCTGCTCTGAGAGAGCGTTTCTTTGATGAAGCTTTGTATACCATGTCCTATTCCCTGAAAACAGAGAGACAAAGACCAAATAGCAGTTTCCTTCTGCACAGTTTCCAAGCCACTTTTTCATCAAATCTGGGGCCCTAGAAGTCCCCTTTCTATATTAACTCAGGCTCCCATTTGCACTTGTGTCTTCTAATGGCTGACAGCTTTCTGCCTCTTACCTGCATTTTACCAATCTAGTTGCTTAAGTGCTTGATTTTCAAAAAAGAGGAGGAATTACATTGTTTTCAGCAAAAATTACTTTAAGCAGAATTAGTACCTTTAAAAACAGGTTGCTTTTACTGAAGCCCTTGCTAATTAATTAAAGTGTCTGAATTCAGGCACTTTCATCTTCAGGTAGGGAGTTACAAACACCACAACAGAGTACACCAGCAAAGCACTTCTAAATGGAGAGAAGCTTTCAGGCTTCCTGAAACAGCAATAGGTTTAAACTTTAAGCTACATAGGAAATGAATAGTTTTTCTGCCTGAGGATATCCCTACTTTGATTCTCTAAAGATTTTGATATAGTTTATTCATTTCTGCCACTATAAACTAAATTAAATTCTAAGCCTCCAAGCAGCAAAATATAAATTTATATTCATCACTTTTTTTTCACTTCAAGTTACTTTGACATTTTTGAAGTCAACTTAGCTTTGGCATCTAATTTAACTTAGTCACATTGGAAATCAGTGCTTTTGAAACTTCTTTTACATGTACTGCTTTCCTGGCCTGGCCTTGCTCCCTGGGAGCCCCCAGCCCTCGCTGTGCCCTGATTTGTAAATCCATAGACAGAAAAAGACTGTACACAGACCCACATTCTCTTTACAATACAAAGAACTGTATTAGTATGAATCTGTGTCAAGGGAGATAATATATATTTAGTGTTATTCTGTATAGGTTAACAAAAATTAGGCTTGCCTGTGGCAGTTCCAGCTTTGGGCACAAGAGGTAGATGTTTTCACATTAAACTTCCAGCAGATACTCAACATTACGGAATAACTCCCTGTTACACTCCAGGGATGGTTGGGAATTTTTCGTTTCCTCATCTGTCTTGTCACAGAACCATAGAATCATAGAATGGTTTGGGTTGAAAGGGACCTTAAAGATCATCAGGTTCAAAACCCCCTGCCAGGGGCAGGGACAACCAGGTTGCTCAAAGCCTCATCCAGCCTAGCCTTGAACACCTCCAGGGATGGGGCACCCACAGCTTCCCTGGGCAACCTGTTCCAGTGCCTCACAACCCTCACAGTTAAAAATTTCTTCCTTGTATCTCACCTAAATCTACCCTCTTTCAGCTTAAAACCGTTACCCCTGATCGTCTCACTACACTCCCTGATAAAGAGTGCCTCCCCATCTCTCCTGTAGGCCCCCTTCAGGTACTGGAAGGCTGCTATTAGGTCTTCTCCAAGCCCTCTCTTCTCCAGGCTGAACAACCCCAACTCTTTCAGCCTGTCCTCACAGGGGAGGTGCTCCAGCCCTCTGACAATCTTTGTGGCCCTCCTCTGGACTTGCTCCAACAGGTCCATGTCTTTCCTGTGCTGAGGACTCCAGAGCTGGACGCACTACTCTAGGTGGGGTCTCATGAGAGCAAAGCAGAGGGGCAGAATCACCTCCCTCCACCTGCTGGTCATGCTTCTTTTGATTCATCCCAGGATACTGTTGGCTTTCTGGGCTGCAAGAGCACATTGCCGGCTCATGTCCAACTTTTCATCCACCAGAACACCCAGGTCTTTCTCTGCAGGGCTGCTCTCAACCACTTCATTCCCCAGCCTGTATTGATACTGGGGGTTACCCCAACCCATGTGTAGGACCTTGCATTTGGCCTTGTTGAACCTCATGAGATTTCACAAGCCCTCTTCTCCAGCTTGTCAAGGTTCCTCTGGATGGCATCCCATCCCTCAGGGGTGTCAACCTCACCACTCAGCTTGGTGTCATCTGCAAAACTACTGAGGGTGCACTCAGTCCCATCATCTATGTCATTGATGAAGATATTAGACAGAACTGGCCCTAGAACAGACCCCTGCTTGTCACTGATCTCCATCTGGACATTGAGCCATTGACCACTACTGTCTGGAAGTGACCATCCAACCAATTTCTTATCCACCAAACAATCCGCCCATCAAATCCATGTCTCTCCAGTTGAGAGAGAAGGATGTTGATGGGAGGCTGTGGCAAAGGCCTTGGAGAAGTCTAGATAGATGACATCTGTGGGTCTTCCCTTGTCTACTGATGTGGTCACTCCCTCATAGAAAGCCACTAAGTTGGTAAGGCAGGACTTGCCTTTGCTGAAGCCATGCTGGCCGTCTTGAATTGCCTGCCTGTCCTCCAGGTGCCTCAGCATAGCTTCCAGGAGGACCTGTTCCATGATCTTCCCAGTCATGGAGGTGAGGCTGACAGGCCAGTAGTTCCCAGGGTCCTCCTTTCTACCCTTTTTAAAAGTGGGTGCAATGTTATCCTTTTTCCAGTCAGCAGGGACTTTGCCTGACTGCCATGAGTAAATTGCTGGGTCAAGTTGAACTTCCAATCAACTAATACCCCCAAGTCCTTCTCTACAGGGCTGCTCTCAATCCATTCTCCGCCCAGCCTGTATTTGTGCTTGGGATTGCCCCGACACACGTGCAGGACCTTGCACTTGGCCTTGTTGAACTTCATGAAGTTCACAGAGGCCCATCTCTCAAGCCTGTCAAGGTCCCTCTGGATGGCATCCTTTCCCTCCAGCATGTCGGCTACACCACACAGCTTGGTGTCATCAGCAGACTTGCTGAGGGTGCACTCCATCCCACTGTCCATGTCTCCAACAAAGATACTAAACAACACCAGTCCAAATATCGACCCCTGTGGAACACCACTCATCCCCTTCAGAGCACCACTTGTCACTGGTCTCCACTTGGACACTGAGCCATTGACCACAAGTCTTTGAGTGCGACCATCCAGTTAATGTAGGAATACATTTACAAAAAGTGAGATTAATTGTAAAGATGTAATGTAGACAATGGTGGTAGTCATTAATTGACTTATAGTGGACTACTGCAGGTTATTTATATTTGTCCAAGGGATCTTAGGACTTCAGTGGGGATGCAGTGTTTTGTTATGCAGTTACATGCACTTATGAGACCAGAGTACACAGAGTAAGCTGATTTGGTACACGTCACTGGGATTCACCTGCCCTGCACTGAATCTAATTATTTTCTACGTAGGTTGGGACTGTTTTGTGAGTTATTTCTTGCTCTCTGCAAGCTAAGCAATTAATGATTAAAAGCCAAGAGTATCTGCTTACTCAGACACTGTTAAGTTTTACACAGTTTTATGTTTACATTACATGGTTGATTTTTTTTAATAAGCCATAGGGAAGAAATACTTGAGTCTATCATAGATATTAATTACAGATATTATTATAGATATTATATAGATAATAGAGATTTTGATTATTAAAATATTAGAATTTTTATATTGTGAGAATTTTTCCATTCCTAAATATAATGGAGAAAAAGTTACATACTACCAGCATTTATTTTCCATAGGGATACACACACACATTCCCTGGTTAACAGCTACCTAGCAGAGGATTATCCATGACTATTTTTTTTCGAGGGGACTATGAATGATTTTTATCAAAAATTAATGCAAACGTAAGCATTGTTTTACACATGGTCCTAAGTCAGGTGATTATGTTAAAAATATTATGTTTTCTAATCTTCCAGTAGTTACCTAAACATGATTTTTGATTTTTTAAAAGGCAGCAATGTAGGCTTTTAATATATGTTTTCACAGACCTATGTGTTTCACAGACTCACAGGATCCAATGTAAAAACTAATCTTTTTCTTCTACATCTGTGTTCATTACTAGACTCATCAACCTTGCTCTAGTTATTTATGTGAGTGATGATTGCCTGCACAAATAAGTTTCAGAAAGGGAACTAACTTTATCACGTGTTGTGGCCTGGAAAGCTTTTGAAGGAACTGCAGTCAATGACACTTCACATCTTTCCAAATCACCATTTCTATGTGTTGTCTGAAGTTTATATTTGTGTTGTCAGTAAGAAAATTATTGTATAGAAAATAATAATTTCAAAGGAGTCTGAAATTTTAAGTACTTACTTGTCATTAGTTTTCTGAAAACCTATAGCTAACTTCCTTTGTTCTGTTTCATTTATGTGATTAACGTAACTTTTCTGTGATGGAGCCCTCAAATATTTAGAACATCAGCTTATGCAGTTATTTAATGATGTGATGGGTTAGCACTTGGCCCAAACCACACACACCCACTCACACAATTCCCGCCCCCATCCGAACATAGGGGGGACAGTATGTAAAGGTTCTGACTGGCCAGGACCAGCCCGATTGGCAGATCTTCTAGTGTTGACTAGCCAAGTGGCTTTTGCTAAATGTGTATCCCAGTTTTGGGGGTAAAGGGAAAAAAAGGACTTGTGGGTTGAGATAAGGACAATTTAATAACTAATCTATAATAATATTGAAAATAATGCTATATACAAATGATACTGCCCCCTCCCCCCATCCGATGACCAAAGGCTCAGGCTGTTCCCGGCTAACGATCCCAGAGAAGGGAGAGTCTGAGTGATACACAGTGATACTGCCCCACAATCCGTTGATAAAGACTCAGCCTGTTCCAGACTAACGATCCCAGAACAGGAGGAGTTGACCCCAGAGCAGGGAGGGGTCCTGAAAACTCCCGGAGCAGGTGGGAGGGTCCTGAAACTCATGGAACGGAGATAACAGTCCGAGCATCGCAGACCAAGAGCCAACCGGGGTGTGTGTGTGGGGAGGGCGGGGGGAAGGCCTTGGGAGAGCGATCCAGAGCCAGAAGAGAACCAAAACTGAAAGGCACCGGAACCAAAAGGCAAAGGGGCGATCCTCTGGAAGGGTCCTCACCTATATACTGGGCATGACATGTATGTTAAGGAATAGATTATTGGTCACTCTGGTTCTCAATCTAGTAACCGAAGAACAAATCCTGGGCTAGTAGCTGGGGCTGTGCCCTCCCAGCCCCCCCACCCTGTCTGCGGGGAGCAGGGAGGCTGAAAGTATCTGACCTTGTCAGCAGCACAAAACATCCCTTATCAACTTTTCTGAGCGCAAATCCAAAACAGCCTCTTGCTAGATATTATGAAGAAAGTTAACTCTGTCTCTGCTTAGCCCAGGACAAGCGATAATCTGTGTACATTGTGAAAACAGACAAATGCAGATTCCTGTATTCACTATACTCACTTTCAAGTATCTTCAGACTGAATTGTTTAATTTTACTCACAGGTTTGATGCTGTCAGTGCGTAATCCCTGCCACAGTGGAAGATCTGTAATTGCAGTCTCACACACTGCAAAATGCAAAACAAAATAAAATTAGCCTCTTGTTGGTCCTTGTACTACTCATTAGCTTGTCAGCAATTCACTGTATTCCAACAGGTGTTCTGGTTGTTACAGTTCAAAATGAAGAAGAATTTATATGAAGCAGTGTATTTGACAATACTCTCAGAAATCTCTGAGATTTTATCTTACTATTTCACATCTGTAAGAGCATGAAGAAAGTCTGTAATAAAGTGCAATTCTGAATGAGGAAGATAGCATTAGTTCAGGTTTCTTTTCTAGAAAATTTTTACTACATATGTTACAAAACTAGGTATTTAGGTTTTGTTAATTTTATAACTTTCTTCACACACTTTTAGAGCATTTTCCATGTGAAAGAATCACATTTTCCCATAAATATTAAGTCAGTTGTGAAAGAATAACTGAAGAAGACCCCAGCTAATGTAGTTTTGTACTTCCAAATTCAGTTTGTTCTTAAGAAAATCCTTAAGATGAACAATCAAAATAGATTATATTAATGCAAGGTTAATAATTCAAGAATTTGAGCAGAAAGAACAGAATGGGGCAGGCTTGGGCAGTAAAGCACTATCACTGATTGCTTTGGAGTGTTTCTAGAAACTTCTGTCAGCACAGGCTCATCACAGACCTGGTAGGTAACAACTCCATACTAAGCAAAACCAGTCCAGCCTGCAGGAGCTGAATGTGACTTTAAATGAACTTTTCTTATAAGCCAAAAATGGCTGTTTCATGTAGAGAGACCACAGACATCCCCTATCCTGTTACCCAGGCAGTGAGAAAGCAGAAACAGTGGGTATGCAGTGCTACAGCAAGATGTATTTCAGGTTGCAGGCTGCTTTTGTGATCAGCTACCAGAAAACAGTTTTGCAGTGGTTCCTTTCTTTGGATTCCCACCCTGACTGACCTACCTGACACATTTTTAGCAACAAGGTTCAGAGTGCAGCTGACATCTACTTCTTTACTACGTAGAGAAGAGCAGCCAAAAGGAAGGCTGACTCATGTGCCATAATACAGTAGTACATAGAGCAATACATAAACTACAGCTTATGAATATATGAACTAGTTTATGAATACATAAGCTTGATGATGTGTGATTAGTTTTGGTGAAGCAAGTAGTCACAATATACTTACACGGTAAATGCTGAACATAAGTAGTCACTCCAGGAAGCTGAAGCATGATGAAGTTACAAAACCAGGGAAGTTTGGACTTTTGAGCTGGATTCCTCTTTGAGCATGCAAAATGTACCGGACAAGAAGGTAAATGAAGCTTGCAGAATCAGTGGGAAATAACAGGATGATGAATTGTGATTGCTACTTCAAACTCAACATCTGCTACCTTAAAATGAGGTGTGTGATATTTAATGCTATGCACTTTACAGTTCTTAATGTTTTAGAATAACTATGTATGGAAAAAAGGTAAACATAGCAGAACTTTGTTGAGAGATTGGACATTGAGAAACATTATAGAGCAGTGCTAATCTTGAAAAACAATTCCAACTATTAGTAAATTGTTTTACAAACTTACTTTGAACAATAGTCTTTATATTTTTCTGAAATTTAATCTCATTACGTGAGTGTTTAAAACAGGATATTAGCAGTGAGAATATAATTTAATAGTGGAGTACTACTAACAGTAGCTCTCCAGTGACTATGTAGACAGCTGTGAAAACTTAATAAAACAGTAATTTCTCACTTATATTACTATTTCAGCACCACGTAGACTCAGATGTTTAATTAAAATAATTACTTATGTGGCCCTGGTTAGTCTTTTTATCATAGAATGGAGATTTGATATGGCCTTCTGCTGACTCGTTAGTTTAATTAAGCTGAGCTGTAAATCTCTTTTTTGGGGGTTTGTTTTTTTTGTTTTTAATTGTTGACTCCATTTAAGCTATTGTCCTTCCTCCCCTCCAAAGTAATTACCTTATAGTTATCCCAGTCAATGTTCAACAGCCTAGTCCTACCAGTGTGGGCAGAGTACCACATACACAATTTAGACATTTGTAGAATGAGTTTAAGGTCCTTTCCAACCCAGACCATTCTATGATTCTATGATTCTATGAGTTTATTCCAGAAAGAATCTGTGTTTCCTCATCTGATTCCTTTCATAGACCAAGTTATAGAATATGCATTGACTCCTATTTCCAATGAAAAGTATCCTGTACTATGACTGTCATTAAGGAGAACACTGTCACTGCATTGTCAAATGATCCATTAATTTGACACAGCATCTGATTACACAGAATCACAGAATGTTAGGGATTGGAAGGGACCTCGAAAGATCATCTAGTCCAATCCCCCTGCCGGAGCAGGAACACCTACATCAGATCGCACAGGAACGCATCCAGGCGGGCTTTGAATGTCTCCAGAGAAGGAGACTCCACAACCTCTCTGGGCAGCCTGTTCCAGTGCTCTGTCACCC
>VZTO01019339.1:0-41328 GCA_013400615.1 Syrrhaptes paradoxus | reverse complement strand
CCAACCACTAAACCAGGCTGCTCAGAGCCACATCCAGCCTGGCCTTGAATGCCTCCAGGGATGGGGCATCCACGACCTCCCTGGGCAACCTGTTCCAGTGTGCCACCACCCTTTGGGTGAAAAACTTTCTCCTAATCTCTAACCTAAACCTCCCCTCTCTTAGTTTAAAACCATTCCCCCTTGTCCTATCACTATACACCCTCGTAAACAGTCGCTCCCCCTCCTGTTTACAGGCTCCCTTCAAGTACTGGAAGGCCACACTGAGGTCTCCCCAGAGCCTTCTCTTCTCCAAGCTAAACAAGCCCAGTTCCCTCAACCTTTCCTCATGGGAGAGGTGCTCCAGATGCTTAATGCACAGAAGTGTGTGCCAAATGATGATGCTTTTGAGAAAAAGTCTTGCAGCAAATCAGATAGCTACCAAACAAGAAAATATTAAAAAGAAAAGGTATTCCTGAGACAACAGTAATTTTGGGTTTAGTGATTATGGAACAGACCTCACCGCCCGCAAAAGGACACAAAAATTTAAGAGAAATATTATTCTTAAAATTAAGGAAAATTTGAAGACTTCCATCGCTACCCCAGAAGATTTGTAAACTGTTCTAGAAAAAGCCTAGTAATCATCACCAATTATTTCTTGTTAGGAAGAATGGCAGAAAAAGCAAAGACATCAGTGACCCTTAAGATGGAACAAAACCACACGGAAAAGTATTTATTACTGGAGACCAAAGAATTTCGTTCAGAAGTGGACATCTACCACTTGGTCAGATGTATCACACCCTATTTCTGTTTCTCTTTTTGTTTCTTGCTATTAACTATAAATGGTGTCTTCAATAAGTAGATCAGATGTGGAGGGATACATTGAAAAAGACAGGTTCATTTAGTCAAATGAATCCCATCCAAGAAAAAATGAAAAATTGCCAAGGTTTTGGAGCTGTAAAGCAAGTTTCTGTAAGTCACTGTAGATTTCAGGAACCTTGAAAACAAGAGGAAGAAAGGCAGGCAAATTTACTGGAGAGCATTCTAGTCCCATGACCAAGGGAAAAGAGAGAACAGAGAAGGCAAATAATTTTTTATATAACTAGTATGAAAATGAAAAGTCCTGTGGAGCCCTTGGCTACATTCCAAGAAAACAGTTAAAAGAAACTGCTAGTAGTAGTTATGGGACTATAATGTTCAGTTCTGCTATCATTTATAGAAAAATATTGATTATAAGAAAGGGTATGAAAGGGAAAAAAAAAAACCTGAAAAAACTTTTTTCCCAACTTGAAAAAAAAAGAAAGCTTTATAGAAACTTATAACTTTATCAGTTCAATTTGACTAGTTTATCAAATGAAAGATGGAAAATTACTTTATTAGGATGTATTTATATCTTATAGGAAGAAAATAAAACTTAACAAAGAACGAAGTAATCCAAAATAAGTACAATTGCAATGATTTTAAATTAAAGCCATAAAAATACAAAATAAGCTACTTATCCATGAAAATTAAAGTGGCTAGTTATTGGAACAAAAAAAGCATATTCAGATGAGGACTAAATGTTTATTTCCTTCAAGAGACTCCACTTGTTTGGCTCAAATCTGGATTAACCATATAAAGCTTTATGGCCCATGTTACATGGGGAATCTAAATCAATGAACTCATGATTATACCTGACTCTTAACAACTGTGATTCTGTCATTTTCAGGTTTTAGAAAACACACATGTAGTAGAAGTTACATAGCAGAATTTGAAGAAACCATCATACGCTCTTAGTCCTATCTTCCCTGTCCTCCATCCCAAAACAAACACTGCAAAATAAAATTAATCTGAATCTAACTTAAATCTGCAGCTGAGTGTGAAGCTTGTAGACCTATATGCAAGGCAAGTAAAGCAGTTGTATACACAAATCACCATTGTAATAACCTAACATTTCCTTACTGTACCAGCCAAGTAAATACCTTCGTTCTTCATAACACTAAAAGTTATCTATCCTGGGAATTTTGAGTAGTTATCACTATCCTCTCCCTTCTTTCCAATATCATCAGTATTTAAAGGACCCAACCTAGTCCTGGAAAGGAGTCACTGTATAGTCCTGCCTGAGCAATTAATGTGGGTACATAGTACATAATAATGAAGATACTAAAAGACAATTTAGTAAGCTGATGAATATGATGGACAGCTACTTAATTGCATAGGAGAAAGTTAATTCTGTATAAAATAATTCTGTCATTATTTAAGTAATGGCTTTCTGTTCAACAAACATCTACTTAATAGAGATGTTATTAAAGCTAAATTACAGCAAAGCTGTGAGACATCGCCATCTAAACAAGACAGGCAACTCAAAATGAGTGGAGATACTCATTTTAGTAATTTTCAGTTTAGCCGTTTATTGGATGCTATATCTTTCATTGTTTCATTCGTCACCTCATATTTGGAGCCACCTGACTTGTATTTGTGTTGTTCTAAGTACACAAGTAATGCAAAATAATATAGAACTTTTTTTTTTTATTTAAACACTTATTTAGTTGAAGAAGTGATATGAAAACAGGATGAGATATGGAGCAATAGAAATTAGGATTTAATATGAACTAAAATAACTTCAACAACTTGATGAAAATGGGAATTTGGGAATATCAACTTTAACTTTTCAGTCTCTCGTGGTTGCAATAGAAAATCTTAAAAATGTAATAAAATTGCTACCTGCAAGATATAAAATTATAATAGATATTAAAAACACTCTGTTGCTATTATTTAAATCTAACCAGTTTTAAGGCAACCTTTTGTTCTGGAGCAGAGAGAGGAGTTAAATATTAATATAAATAATAGACCAAAGTAATAACAGATCTTGATTACTAAACTTGCATCAAAACAATACCTAAGCCATAGAAAGCCTTAAAAACACAGACCAAATAAATATAGGTGAGAGACAATTCCTTTAGTGCACTCTTGTGCATTTCTTTTTATCTTCATATTTTCAATGCTCCCAAAAATACCAATATAATTTCACGATTCCAAAGGCTTTCACTGCCAATCAGCAGTAGAAGCTAAATGCAACATGTATTCACATGTCTGTGATATTTGGATGGTAATACAAAATTTAAAGTCTCTTCTTTTCTACTTTTATGTCCATTATACCAAGAGATCAATATATGAAGCAGCCTCACAAATTATCTTATTTTCAGAATTTTTTCTGCACTAACATAGATGAGGACACAATCCAAAACCAGACTCTTCAAATTTTGTAAAGGGATACTAAGTTTGTTTTCCTAATGATCTTGAGATTCTTTGTACAGTCTTCTCAGCTTAGAGCAGGTGGAATGGGAAAACAGAAATTATTTATATTTAATGCATTTTTAATTTCAATACATAATTACATTTTTATATTTATTTTGTTTACACATTTTCTTTTAAAGTTACAGTTCGCAAAATTGTTTTCAAAGTTTATTCTTCATGTATAACATTAGCCTTTTAAATTGCTTAGCACATTTAATCTCTTAAATATTAATTATTTTATTAATGCTAAGTATTATTTAGTAATAGTAATATTTAAAATATGACTACTGATATGACATGTTTTTTCATTTGATTGATTAAGATTTGGCATCGAAAACCCCGTTTTCTCCACCTTCAAAGAATAGATAAACAACAAAAGACATTTATTTACTCATGGGTCATATTATGGCTTTACATTAGATTTTAATGTATTTTGTTGCCGAATCTGTCTTTCTTAAAATATAGAAAAGTTATCTGCATTGTGATTCCTCTTTTTCTGATAGATAGCTAAAGGTTCAGACTAAGGGCCTTATTTGTTATCCTTTATTTGTGTGAATACTCTTTCAGGTTGGATGAGGCTTTGAACAACCTCGTAGTGGAAGTTGTCCCTGCCCATGTCAGGGGGGTTGGATCTCAATGATTTTAAGGTCCCTTCCAACCCAAACCATTCTATGATTCTATTTCAGTAGTTCTCCTTAGTTGAGCATTCATACAAAAAGGATGTTTCAGTTAAGCATAAGGTGTCATTCAGCTTTAGTCACTTACACTTGGATTATTTTCATTTTCACTTATGAATATTAGATATCTTAATCTTTTTTTTTCTTTTGATAGTCAACTTCAGAAGTTGTAGCTTCATTTTTTTTTTCAAGAGGTCTGGAGGGAATCTTGCTGAATATATATCTTAATGTTGCACAATTTAAGTGCAGTATTAAAGGAAATTGTTAAAAAGTCAAGTTTAATTATTCCAGTCTGTCACCGAAGACAAAGAAAGCTTTGTTTGCACAGGTCTGACCTCAAAAGTGTGCCAGATGTGGTGGAATTAGTTATATAAGAACTGAAATAGATGTTTACTCTTCACAAAGTTAGGCGTGTTCCTCAGAAAAGAGCTCCTTTAACCAATTACTCTCCTCTGTACATTTCTACATGAATTAGCTTTTTATTATTATTACTATTATTATATTGAGTCCCTTTCTCCCTCCCTGGCAAGCAGGAAAAATACTTTATTACTCAGATCATTAAGTTAGTACTCCGTATAATATTTCCTGCTTCAAGAATAATAACTTAAGAGTAAGTTACAGACAACATATGGTTTCACTTACACAAGGCATCACCTGATACAGTGGAGAAAGTCTCAGTAATTCTTTATCTCTTCTAAGTGTATTATGTCATCTCTGAAACTTTGTTTAACTCCATCCTTTTATTTATTGGTAACTCCCCATTCAAGTTAGGACAGTCTTAGTAAATTTCTCCGTTGGCTGTTTCGAAATGTGTTTGCTCTTGGACTTAAATAGTTAGTCAGAACTCTTTTCCAATTAACACTGCTGTCCTCATTAGTCTTAGAAAGTAGGTTTCTTATTAACCAGCATTGGTTTGACCTCTTTTTGCCAACATTTTACAGTATTGTGTCGACATTTTAAAATATTCTGAAAATGGGACAACTTTCCAAAGCAAACCTTGTGGGAGTCAGAGCTGACTTGTGAGAATCAACCTGGTGAAAAGTCAAGCTGAGAAATCTATGGAATCTTCTTCTCCAGTCACTTGCTCACCTCTTCATGAGGTCATCTTTGTCATATAGTCATCCAGCCTCAGAGTTCCTACTGGTCAGCACCTACAAATACTGTAACTTGCCCATAGTTATGGAATAGAACTACCATAGTGATAGCCATGAGCTCAAGCATCACTTCTAATGGTGATGTCTAATGAATTGTCCACTCCGTAGTCTTTATGCCTTCTAGAAAGTACCAACATGCCTTCACTTTACAAATAAAAACCAGTAAACCTACAGAGGAACATTCCAGGAAGAAGTGGTGTTAGATACTGTCTTTTTAGTGTGGCAGACCAAAGTTTTGTCAGCTGAGTAGAAAGACCTTTTAAATTCACAAGTATTCAATATATACACATCTATACCTGCAATATAATTCCTCTCTTATGTGCTTGCTGTATCAGGCAGTACTTACGGAATGTAGTGTAGTAGTAGCTGTAGTGGAATGGATACTTCGGCCAGTGTCAGCTGCTGGGTTGTGCTTCTGTGGTGGAAAGTAGTCTTTGTATTCAGGGCATCTCCCTTCTGTTATACAAAAATACCCCTTACATGGGCAGTAGCCGCTACAAGGGCTGAAGAAGACTAGTAAGAGGGTGACACCAGGAAGATACTAGCCAACAGGGCAATGAAGTGCAGGGATGGCTTTGTGTTTTCTCTGTAGTTCTCTGTTAGATGTGTTCAGATTAAAATGCATAGGATCCTAACTTTGACTAAGAGTCAATACTGCATTATCTTAACTGGAGAACTAGAACTAATGCAGCCAGCTTTCCTTGGGCTTTGAGATTAGCAGTAGATTTCAAGTCATCTAGTGAAGAATGAACTCCAAAGGTTTCCCTATTGAAGCATTCATGAGTCATGAGGCATTCATAATGCTCCCTTTATAAATTTTCTGGTGCTTAATAATGTAGTTTAGGTAATGCTGCAAGTTTTCCCTCACTCAGGGCACTAATATGGTCTCTCACCTATACACCTATCTTGTGAAACTTGCAGGAACATCACATTTTTAAGGGGTATTGATGCACATGCACACACACATGTTGATCAACAGCAATTCCCTAGAAAACATTTAATGCAGAATTCCTATGTCTTTCTGCCAGCTTCCTCTAAGAAGGTAGATGATCCTCTAACAAAAATATGAGATTAATCTATGAGACTAACAGAATGAGCATTACTTTAAAATTAATTTTATTATTTATGTTACAAGCATGCCAAAATCAGCACATTATATTGCTTTCTTGCCTAATATTAGACAAACAAATCTCACTTAATTCCCAACCTGCTTGTTGCACACATAATGGCAAACTAATGTGGTTCCATTTCTTAAAAAGGTCCTACTACAAAGTAAATATTTTGTATACTCTGCAAGTCTAAAATTTTACTTGAAGTAATAAATGGCTAGAAAAACATTCCTTTATACACTGTAAACCACAGAGATACATAAATAGCAAAGAACCATGAAGTAATGAAGTGTCTTTTTTATCTCTTATATGAGATATTTTCAGATTAGGGATATCTTAAAAACTTACACATGAAACTCTGACATTTTCTGCCTAAAAATTTTAGTGACACTATTAAGATACTAATAGGCTACCTTTAGAGTATATCTGTATTTTAACTGCAATTCACTCAAAATGTCACAATGCACCAAACTTCTGCCCAGCATTCAAATATGTTGAATATTCATGCCAGACCTTCCCTGACCTCTCAACATTTCCCAAGCCTTAAGCCCCTGCCCCGTAATAGACAGGAATTAATTTAGTTTAATGGAATTTTTCAAATATATCCCTGCAGAGCCTAGAGGCCTGGAAGCCAGCATACTTCAGAGTCTGTAAATGCCTGTTTTGATATGTAATAAAAGAAGGAATAGAGGATCCAATAACACAAAAGAAACAGAAGAATCCCATCATTAAAAAACACAGAAGTACCCTCAATCAGATGGTTACATATTTAGACATTGTCTTTTAGTGTAGGAAAATATATGCACTCTGGTCTTGAAATGCAACACCACAGTTATTAGGCTTCTTCCATAAGACAAACACAGCTTTGATACACAAATCAGATGCAGATTTCTTAGATACAACAATCTGTAAGCCTTTTTACTTTAAAGAATATTTTAAAAGAAACATCTTAATCGAAATGCTGGCATTCAGATAAGAAATTATTATAACTGAAGTTTACAAAAAGTAAACTAACTCTAGAAAAGAAAGAAGGCCTCCATGCAAGACAAAATATCTACATGAGATGCAGAATTCTACAGCCACTAACAGGGAGACTTACTACGTTAACTAAGAAAGAAAAACATTTGAAATCACTAGGATATCCTCTTTCATTCAGGACACAGAAGAAAGCTGTTTTGGGGAACACTTTCAGAAATGAATTTAAAATAATGACTCTTCAGTTGTTTGGGAAACAATAGCAAAACCCAGAAACAACAACATTATACAGAAGAAAAAGACACAGACATTCAAACTTACCATGTGTGTTAATTATAAAGCCATTTAGGACAGTTGAGTGGGGACACAGAAGAAGCTGGAGGGATTTACGTACTGGAAGCAGAAATTAGATTTCATTATACGTTTATGGCTTTATGTTCTTCACACAATATACAAAATAAAGTTGGGAAGTATTATAGGAAATAAAGCCTTTTTTTCAGCAATGAGGGTATGAATTAATGTACTGTAAGCGACAGATACAGCATTGTGGCTTAAAACAGTAAAGGATGACAGATTACTTCTAAAATGTATAGATAATAAATTTAGATATTTTGGCATTAATGTTCCAAAGAAGGAGGACCTGTTTCAATGAAATATGAAATGGCAATTACTTACTCTGATGTTAATGCAAAAATATTATTACCAGTGAAATGACCTGGTAATTTTCAGGCTATAAGTGAAAAGTTGGATTTTTGTATCTCTTTCTTCTGAGTCTCTTCTTAATTCACAGAAGAATCTTAAAGAACTCTATAAAAATAACAGAACAACTCCTAAAGGTTACATTATAAGTTAATATGCAAAATAGAACAACTGAAGTAATGCTGTGGCAGGATAAACCAGGCCAGTGCTGCCACAGAATTCTTGGAGGAAACACTTCTTCAGAAACACTGAAAGAACAGAACTTACTGACCTCAATCCTGTAATGTAGCCCCAAACCTTGATTATAAAAATTCTGGCAAGCATGAAACAGTCTCTAGAATTTAAAAGTACAAGTGTCAATATATGGCACTTTGGTCAATATGGAGTTAGCCAACATAAATATAACATACAGATACACGCACACACACGTTTACATATACAAAGAGGGAGAGGAGAGAGATGTTTTCACTCAAAATCAAATTTATTATTGCACAAGTCCTGAAACAAGGGGAAGTATTTATTCATGGCATGCAACCTTAGATAACATTACAATTGTAATAGAAGTATTTAAAGATAATGATCTGTGATAGAAATTTTTAGAAGCAGTCCTTTATAAAAAAAAAATCTCTTAGAAAGCAAGGTGATACCTTATGAAATTTACCTTATGAAATTGCATATAAAAAGCTGAAACATGCAAAGGCAACAGATGTTGCTATGCTTTTAAAACACAAAATTCAAAGTCTGTAAATTTATGAAGTGTGGATTATAAATATGAACCAACAGCAAAAGATTAGAATAAGCTAATAATCACAACTGCTATCTCAAAATTAACCAGATAGCACAAGTTCAGTACTACCTGTTTCATGAAACATTTTAATCTTTACATAATTAGATAGTACTGTTGTCCCAGATATCAATGTGAAATGTAAAACTACACAGGCCCTACTTCAGAGAGGATGTGATGGAGAAGGAAGAGCTCATCTAAGTATGCAAAACTGATGTGGAAATGAATGTTGCAATAGCATTCTGGGAAGATCCGAGCTGGGAAAAACTAATTATTTGGGGAAAGGTTGTTACAGTAAATGACATACCAGGTGATGAAAGCCTTGCTGAGGGTTTTTAGCTGTTGGGGCAGGCAAAGGGGACCACTACAACTGTGTATTACTAACATTTTTACTTCGCTTTGATTTATGTTTCATTGAAAATGCTTGGCAGGACCACTGACCAAGCTTATCTTTTGGATGGGATATCTAGGTGAAACTGCATCACTTTTTAACATTCTCAGATAGTTACTATGTGGATCAAATACTTATTCTCTTGTTGTACTTTTCACATAAAGCTTCATCTGAATTAAATACCAAATACATTATATTGCTGACTGAATTTTGTTGGCATTTCTACAATGCTCCAATGGATGCTCCTTCAGAAAAATAGAAACAGTATTGTTTAGTTACTAAATATTTCTCAAATGTTAAGTGCATCTCACAGCAAGGACATGGGCATGAAGCAGAAAGTATACAGCTTCTTTATTTTGTTACTATGAATATCACAAAGAAGAAATAATTTACAATGCAATTACATTATTGAGTAGAAATTTTGCAAAATCAGCATTCTGGATTCAAAATTTTGGTCTTTGTGTTCTGTATCACATTTGGGTTCTATATTATCCAAATTTTCACTGACTGTAAATGTGGCATTTCTTCTGAGTCATAAAGCATGAAAAAACTAAGCAAATCTGAGTTATAGTCTCAGTTTGTACCAAAAACCAGAAACTTATTTCACTGTAAGAATACACTTCTCTATAAATTTCCTAAAAGCTAAAAACATAGCACAATTCTCCATTCTTTGAAAGCTGGTCCAACAAATTTGGAAAGCAGAAGAGCAATAAATATGGAACACTTTTGTTACTATTTTTGCAAAGTCATAGTTCACAGCAAGTCCAGACTTTACAGTGCCACTACCAAATGTTTTAAACATCCTGCAGGATGGTACATTTGTACGGTTTGAATGGAAGTCTGTTTCTAAAGGAACAGATTTGCGCACACACCAACATTAGTAAAAATTTTATTTCCTTTGCTATGCTATTTCTGTGGATAGAATTGAAAGGAAGAAGGGGAATAAATACTGAGAGAAGTGTTGAAGACAGGTTTCTAAGGATACGTAGTGTTTGACAGACATGTTGGAATAACTAGACAAAAACTGAAAGAACACTTGCTTATTTATAAAGAACTTACAGAACTACTCCATGTGTGAAACTGCTTATTAACTAGTTCTTCTTTAACATAACATACGCAAGCGCCATTTTTCTCAGTGAAAGAAATTACTTTCACAAACTCTTGTTTATGTAATGAGCCTCATCTATACTGTTAAATTTATGTTCAGCATATAACCATACTTCTTCCTTGGAGTCAAGGTGCTAGGAACTCAGCTCTCACCTACTGTTTTTTGAACAGTATTGCCTCTCAGGCATTTGATGAACCCCAGTGGGGTTTTTTGCTTACATATTTAGGTCTCTATTCCATAATTTTTCCCAACTGTACTTTCTGACTGATGACTAATATCTGTATTCTTTCTCAGATCTCTATATAGAGTTACTGTATCATGAAACCAGAAAAAATAGAATCTTATTGAGGAAAAAAACCCAACACACACCTGCTTGAGGGAACCAAGGAAATTCAGTAGAGATTACAGTCATTAAACATTGTGAAAAACAGGTGTCAAGGCTGTCTGCTATCAGGCTTCCTTTCCTAAAGCCTCCCTGGGCCCAAGATAGCTCAAAACATACTGCTACAACTGAGACTGAGATGTCTCTTCTGGGTCCTGTTCACTCCCTCTTTGGAAGGTATTTCAACAATTTTAAACATGCTTCAAATGACTGGGCAAGATCTAGCTGCAGTGACAGCATGACACCAATAGTTTACGCTGGAAGCAAATATGCCAGGCCAGCTGGGACAGTGCTGGAAGGCTGAGCTTGCTGATGGGGGCTCTGGGCTGACCAACTGCTGGCATACTCCCAGGTTTTGTCAGCAGGGCTGGGGACAGGGACAGCTAGTTGTTCCACTCCAAAGGGGTTCCTAGTGCTCAAGCAGCATGTAGGGCCCTGGCTGGGATGGAAAAAGAATGACTTAAAGCAAGAGTAATAGATGCCCCCATTGTCATCAATGCCTAGCAAGCACTATGCAGTAATATAATAATTGAATTTGTACCAACAGAGTGGTACCGTGTTTCAAAGTGAGCTTCTTTACGAGGGTCAGATCATATACCTTTCGGTGACTTTTTTTTTATTGGGCTTAGTAAAAGTGACATCTTATCTATCAGACCAGACACAGCTATTAAATGCTAACATTAAAAAAAATGGAAAAGAGGTTAGGGTTTTCAAGGCAAATGTGCTTTGAGACCTGAACTAATAGTTTATGATTCCGTCTTTTGCTGGCTGCTTAGAGTACTTCAACCATGCCGCTAGTCTGTAGATATTGATAGTCTAGGATATTGATAAAACACTAGTGGATAAAAAATTAATTGTTCATTTCTGCTAAAAATGCCCATCAGGCTAATCTAAGTGTAACATCTAGCACTCAGTTACGAGCTGCACTCCAGCAGGCTGAAGAGGTTTACATCTATTTCAGGGTTCTATTACAGATTCATAAATTAGTCTTTACCAAAGGACATATCAAATTTTTCAAGGGGAAAAACTTGATTTATATTGATTCACAGTATTCTAATAGTACACACACACACCTCAAAATTTTTTTCTTGCGATGAGCACACAACATTTGGCTGGAGCAGAGCACTCTGCATGCACTACAGTTCTATCACACAGTAATAATGATACTACTGAATATTTGAAATAGTTTGGCAACCCAATTTAATAGATATGGACTAAGTATATACTCTATCCATCACCCTTTATTCTCCATAAACGTTAACAATATTCTCTCCTTCACCTGCAATGCTTATGGTATGACTGAAACAAGAATATCCTTGACAAAACATTAACTTTGTCAGTGGCTGATCTCTTTTTACCAGGGACCTGCATGTTTTCTCCCCAACACTTCACATCTCTGTTTACTGAAATGACAATTTGACATTTACAACTTTTAGGTTGTTCTGAGCTTTGAATTTTCAAGGACTGCATAGAGCTTGCTGCACGCTTGTACTCAGGTATTTCAAAGAGAATATTGATTTGACTTTTGCATGCTCACAGTTAGCAGATCACAGTTGGCATCACTGTCTTTAAAGCCAAGCATTTTTATGAAATCATGGACGTTCTTAGCTATTTGTTTTTAGATAATGTTAAATTCTATCAGTATGTAAAACTATTATGTAATATAATTTTTAATCATCTTATCACTCACATAAAGTCTATGCGGTCAAGAAAGGCCATGGTCGGAATAGAGATTAATGGACGGCCTTGACTAATTCTGCAATTTAATTTCAAGAGCTATTTTTGAAACTACAGAACGAAGGGATTTGATCATAATAAGAAATTCCTTGCTTAAGAATGGAACACTTTCTTAGTGTATAAGCTCCTGAATAACTTTAAACTCTTGAGGTAATAATGCAGTTTTGNGTGGGGAGGGGCAGAATTACTGTGTATCACATTGCATATTTGTATATAGTATTATTTCCAATATTATTGTAGTTTAGTCATTAAATTGTCCTTATCTCAACCCACGAGTCCTCTTTGCCATTTACCTCTCTAATTCTCTCCCCTATCATTGGGTGGGGGCAGGGACTGTGTGAGCGGGTGTGTGTGGTTTGGCTCCCAGCCAAGGGCCAACCCGCCACAAGGTAATAATGCAGTTTTGCTTCCCTTTTATGCAATCCCTCAGAGATCCAGAATTTTTTTCAAAGGCAAGATATGTGTTTTCTCCACCACTGCTGGTATGTTTCCAGTGAGACTTGATTCAACCGCTGAATGAACTAACTGTTGGTAACGGTTAACATTTTAAAGATTATAATTACAACACTTTTGTAAACAACAGATCAGGGTCACAATAAAATGACTAATTTGGTTCCCTTTTTGTGTTTCTTTCCAGCAGTTAGATTTAGTGCTACGTCTGCTTCCTTTTCTTCCCCAACACCCACTCCCCTCCCACTGCCTTTTTTAAAACAAATCTGTTCTAATACACAATCAGTACAAAATGGAATCAATGTTGAAAACCTTTCCTCCAGAGATCTATAGTGCTTTACAGAAACAATACATTTTATTTGAAAGCATGCACTGAGCTACTGTTATTAGAAAAGAGATAACAATGACTGCATTTTTAAGGTAAAATATCCTTCTTTTTTAGTTTACTTAAAATCTGAAGGGGCACAAGTTTAACAAACATTTGTTTCTTCTTCAGAGGAGGAAGTGTAATCTGCACACTGATATCTGCCATTTCTCATATCCACAATTTGCCCCTTCTGAAAATAAACCTCTCAAAATAATGAATCACACAGAATCACAGAATCACAGAATGTTAGGGATTGGAAGGGACCTCGAAAGATCATCTAGTCCAATCCCCCTGTCGGAGCAGGAACACCTAGATCAGATCGCACAGGAACACATCCAGGCGGGCTTTGAATGTCTCCAGAGAAGGAGACGGTGTTTTTTTTAGTTCTGCCAAGATGCTTTTCCATTTAAGGATCTGATTAATAACCTGTTATGAATGTCACAGTGCAAATTCAAAGGAGAGAGTTGGGTTTTTAAAATGGAAAGTATTTTTTTATGTGAATGGTTGTGCAATAAATGTCTCTCATTTCAAACTATGCCGTTTCTACAGCTGTGTGCATGAGCAGCTATCAGAAACTTCCAGAGCTCTTTTCTGTGTTCATCCCCACTGCTTGCTCAGTTCTCTCCCCTTTCCTGCACTCCTTTTTAAGTATACAAGATGCAAAAGATTTTTCAAAGCTCAGCTTTCATAAACTCCTGAAAAGGAGAACACAAAATCCACTTTATATATGCTGTCAGCAAAAAAAAACACCATCTGATTTTTTGTTGTTTTTGTTCATAAAAGGAAGGTTTGCAGAGATTCCTGAAAGTTGTTATTCCTATGGATGATTTTATAAAGGGATGCCATATACTTGAACATATACCCTCTGCTTTAGGTCATGTGCTTACTACATGTGATAGGCCTCTGTTTCTGGTTCTGTCATCAGATATCAACACAGAAGAATCATGCCTATCCAAATTAAAACAAAATCTGCCTTCTTTTCCTTCAACACTCTATCTTTCCTGTTTAATGTTTAAATCATACAGATATGAATCCCTCTGCCAGCTTCACTTTGCGACTGTCATTGCAGCCTTCAGAATATCTCCAGCACACCATATCTCAGCATGGTAATCTGCAAAACTAATTTCACCAGCTGATCCTTAGATTTAATCTTGGAATTATCTCTTTTTAGACTGAGATTTAGCTTCAGACTGCAGGTGACTGCCTTAAATTTTCCCTCATTGTCTAAAGCTGTGGTTCCACATCTGTGGTTGTGCATTGTCGTATTACCTTGGCATACAGGTTCAAGTCAGATCTAAGGGCACTTTTCCAACAGTGCTGTTCACTTAGCAAGAGCTAATGGTAGAGGTTTTGGATGGCAAGAAGCCTGATGCTCTGACTCCTGCCTCTGCAGCTATTCCCTTGTCCATCCTGTTTCCCTCTGGGGCTCCCTGTGGACTGGCCTCTTTGGAAGAGCTGGCCTTCTGCTTATAATATCAGACTTCCCCTACATTGCTGGCCAGAAACAACTATACTCTAAAGCACTGCTTCACTGCCAGGACACCATTCAGTACTGCAAAAGCAAAACATAATTTTTGCTTTTGACTGAGCAATGTCTGCGGCAGCAGACGCATGGATTCTTGCCTGATGACAGCTGTACGTGTCCTGATGCAGCTGTATTGAGACCCTCTGCGCCAGGTATGAGCCTTCTTGTCTACTAATGGTCACATACAGGGAGAACAGGTACATGCAGAGATGGAATGACACCAGGCCAAGCTGCCCCAAGACTGAAAATTCTCAATATGTTGGGCTTTGTGTGAAGGTTAGTAACTACTTGCACCTGCGTGTCAGAATCAAGACAGTCAAACTGTGAAGGATGCCCTCTGAGCGATTTCATGCAAAATAGCACATGTGTTCTGCAAAACTGCATATAGCTGAATTGAAACCAAGAGACCATCATTCTCCACACCTTTTGTTCTCAAATCTTTTTTCCTTGTCTTATTTGTTGCAGAACAAAATGCCTGACATTTGAGGACTGCAGTTTTGAATCACTCACTTCTCACATATTTACAGATTTCTCCCTGAATTGTTTTCCAGATCCTAGAATTACAATTCAATTGCTTTCTAACTGGAATTAGTTGCTTAATAATCACAAATTAATAATTGTAATGAAGAAAATACAAGTTATTAAAAAGCAATGCAAAACATAAACCAATCAAAATTCAGGCAACTATTTAAGTTCAACTATGTACGTACATTTTTAAGTTGGAAAGGATAAGAGATATGCTGAAAAGTTATTTGCCAGAATAATTTGGCTGTAAGGGATCATAGCACAAGTCCCGTCTAGACAATTCCTACTTAAGTCCACCAGTGTATCTCTGCTTGACCGGTATGGACATGATAAGAGGTTGGGGAGGTATAAGAAAAGGGCTGCAGGAGCTAGGCATATAGCAAAAGATAATAGAGCAGGAAGAGGAGGCAGGTGAGACTGAAATCTTCTCACTGCCTGAATTAGTTTTTTTATCACCTGCCTTAGCTTCTGCTCTTCCTCCCACTCTTGAGTTGGTACAGGAACATATGCATACAGCACAGACTGTTAGTGCCACTTGGCTTTACTCCACAGCTGCCTGGAATGCTCTCCCCACTCTCAGATAGCATGTGTTCACTTTGCTGCATCTTCCCTCATGACTGTAGCTTACTATTCACTGCTCCCACACAAAGGCTCCCCCAGTAGGTTAGCCATCCTCTTAAAGGCAGCATTTGTGGCACAGTGTGGCTTCATCCACAGGCGTCACAACCTTTCAGACAAGAGGGAGAAAACTGCTAGTTCTGTCCCCAGCTAGATGGATACATCAGTCTTCTTCCATCATTACATCCTGCTGTCTTGGCCAGTGCTAAGGATTGCTGGGCTCTGTAAGCATGCTTATGCTTACCTTTGCTGCCTGTGTGATAGCAAACAGCCAGACAGGTGAGAAAAATGAAGACACCTTGCTGGTGATAGCTATGCTGTGCCTGCATGCTCCTAAATTATGGGCATGCCCTGCCATGGGATAAGGGTTGTACTCCTTGGACAAGGACCAGCAGCTGGTCCACAGGGAAAAGGAACAGAGGGAGGGATGGTTTGTTGATGACCTACACTTTGCAGAGTCCCAGAACAGATGGAATAGGACTATGGGGAATATGAAGAGCAGTAGAGACTAATGGCTCCACTGGGGAAGGCTTTTACTTTTCGTATCTAACCATCATTTTGAATGGCATGACATTGAGCATTGTCATTCTAGGTCAGCAAAAATGATTCTTTGCTCTAGCCAACAATGACACAATTTTGTTATTAAATTGCATGCCCTCAGAGCACCTCGACATCAGCAAAATCAGTTGTTCAAGTAGCAAGTATGAGATGTTGTTTCTCTGCTGTGAGCTTAAGTTCAGTTCTGACTCCCCTGGGGGGCATGAGGAACAGTGGCTGGACACACATGTCCTAATGTCAGTGCAGGTCTGGGGTAGAGCATACAGGGCAGGGTCAGTCACAGCAAGAGTTGGGCACGACATGGACATGCAGGGTACAGATCACTGGCAGTGCTAGAATGACCTTTGTCAAGATGACCACAACCTGGCTATGCACCAGTTACCTGCTTCCTACTACAATTCAGTTATTGCCCTGGGAATCCTTCTCCTGCCTCTGGGGTGGTGAGCTGTCCACAGAGAAGAATTCCAAGTATCCTGCTACAGTCCTGGAAAACAATGGGAATATCTAAGTGTGGGGCTTCAGAAAGTAGTAAGGGTTTTCATAAAAAGGGCAAGACACTCACCAGCCTGTGAGTATTCACTGTTGCCTTGTTTGTGACCCAAGAGGTTTGGCTTCGTCATGCACTGCCTCCTGCAAGCTGGCTGAGCTGGTTCTACTCAGAAAAGGGTACAAGTGCACCTTCTGACAGTGGAACTGGCAAAGCTGCCCCACTCCCAGAAAAAGACTAGAGCTATCTCTTCAGACTATTTAAAACAAGTTTATATTAGCTCAATACTTTGCATGATGTAAACAGAGAGATTTTGATTCAGCAATCAGTACACTAGAACTGGATTTATTATCTGGTGGAATTAGGGCTTCAGAGTTTATAAGAAAGAGAAGAGAGGTTAAATGGGAGTCTGTATGCAGCAGATTTTTGGAGTTCTGATTTCTGCTGTGATTTCTGCCCTTTCTTCTATCTTCCCCATCTATTTTTCTTTTAAATTGAGGCAAAAGATTTTGGGGAATATTACAGCTCATGACCTTCAAGTACTACATCAAAATGCCTGTTTATCACACTTCTCTTCCCTCTCTCCCAACTTAAAATCTTTCCAACATTTTTCAAGTAAATCTGCTGTACAACCTAGAAAAAGGTTCTTACTATTTTAAATTATTCTAAGAGCCATTATCAAATAACTCTTCAGGTAGTTTTACCTAACAGACTAGGTGTCTTCTAGCTTAACTTTCAGCAAGACTTTCAAGTTAGTATCTGCACATGATCTAATTTGAAACTGTAACTTGCATTTACATTACAACAGAGTTCTCTTGCTTGTTGCTACTGCGTGAGTTCCTAGCAGTCATTCAATCTTCCCTGTCAATCATTTTGCCCAACTTCTGTAACAGACCCTTAGCTATGTGCTCATGTGGCATGTTGACATTCTCCATCCCTGCTTTCTTCTAACAATTATGCTTGTGTTTGATGCTGCATGGACTTCTCCATTTTATGATTCCTTACACTTCTTTAGAAGGGTTACTAGGGTGTCACGACCCAGCTCATAAAACCACCCTGGGTGGGATGAGTGGGGTTCACGGAGGTTCTGTGAATTCCCTTGGGGCAAATTAAGGTGAGACGACACCAAAGAACTGAATACTGCCTTATTACTTTAATGCATATAATTTTTTAGGGAAAAAAGGGAAATGTAGGACGTAAAATGTGAAGTGTAACAGAATTATTAAAAAACCCCAAATTACTTGGCACAGGCAACTCATGACAATACTACCACCCACCAACAATACCTGTAGTGGGTTAAGCGGAGGGGAGCTAATTTTTTTTTTCCTTTTCTCCCTTCTCTTCATAAATAGCTAGCAAGAAGCTATGTTTTGGATTCCTGCTCAGGAGAAAAGCTGATATGAAGAGAACATTTATAGTTATTGCTAGGATACCCTCAAGGACAAAATACATTCGGTCTCTCTTCTCTCCATAGACAGAGGGAGGGGGGAAAGAGACAGTCCGGCTTCTAGCTTGGGATTTGCTTTTAGGTCAAGATTGAGAAGCAGACTGACCAATTATTCCATCCCATGCACGTCATACCCAGTATATAGGTGAGAACCCTTCCGGGAGAGCTGGCTTTTTCACTTCCCTTGGGCTCCCTGCATTCGCTCTCCCAAGGCCTTGTTTTTCTTCCCCCCCCAAAGGACGCCATTAGCTCTCGGCCCGGGACGCTTGTTATCTCCGATCTCCGTTCCGTGAGTGCCTCCGGGATCCTCCCTCTCCAGGGAGATCATTAGCTGGTTTTTTTTTCCCTGATTCGGTCAGCTCTCGGCCTGGGACGCTTGGGCTGTTATCTCCGTTCCGTGAGTGCCTCCGGGAGCGGCGCACCCCCCCCCCCCCTTACTCTTCCCCCCCCCTTTTGGGGAAATTGTGAGTGCGGTTTCTGGGGTTCTAATGAACAGCTGGGGGGGGCAGTATCGTTGGGTTTCTGCTGGCAACAGCTAATGAACAGCTGGGGGGGGGCAGTATCATTGTGTATCACCCATTCCCTCCATCCTCCAGGGTTATTGGCCGGGAGTGGGCTGGGCCTTTGATCATCGGGTGGGGAGGGGCAGAATTACTGTGTATCACATTGCATATTTGTATATAGTATTATTTCCAATATTATTGTAGTTTAGTTATTAAATTGTCCTTATCTCAACCCACGAGTCCTCTTTGCCATTTACCTCTTTAATTCTCTCCCCTATCATTGGGTGGGGGCAGGGACTGTGTGAGCGGGTGTGTGTGGTTTGGCCCCCAGCCAAGGGCCAACCCGCCATAACATCAAATCTTACAGCAATGTCATAACAACAGCATAACTACCAACAATACTAAGAAACCCACAATCGCTCGTAAAACTTGCAGTCACTTTTCAGTACCAAAATGAACAATCTATGCAAAACCTGATAAACAAGCTCCAAAAGGAGCTGGCATGAAACTTACAAGGTGTTATCATATGTGCCAGAGAGAGAGATATCAAGAGATGCTTTAAAAGAAAAATAAAGGAAAAGGAGAGAAGAGAGAAAAGATTTCACCACTCTTTGGATCCTTGGAGATGAGCTTCAATATCTTGGAGCGGGGGTTAGTTGATCAGTCGGTCAGCATTTCAGGAGTCCTCAGTGGTGGATGCAAGCACCTCTTCTCTGTTCATTCACCTTTTATAGACAAAAGTCTTTGCCTAACTTTCTTCAATTAGCATAGGAAGCGGAGATAGGTGTCTCCTTAATTAGCATGGGGAGAATCACCTTTTTGAGCAGGTGTAAGAGGGCAAAGGGTAACATTAACCGTTTCAACCAGCTGATTTGGTGGTCGTGCAGAGACCCTGTATTAGATTAACTTTGGCTGAACTTTGTTTGCATTGCCAACCTGGAAGCTGTGACCTTTTTAAGCAAAGGTTTGCTACTTTGTTGTAAGAGTAAGGATATAAGTCCTTTGTTAGTGAGGGGAGTAAAGCCTTTGGTGCATTCTTCACTTCTTACCAGGAATGAATAAGACTAGGAGTCTACAACTGAAATGCTTTGAGACATCACAAGGCATTGACAGGCAGCTGCAGTCTTCTGTAAAACTGCATGAATAGTTTTTTACACCTTGACACTAGAGCCTATTTGTTATAGCTTGGTTTTATTTTTTGAAGGGCCATCCTCTGTAAAACTGTGATCTACTTTATTGTGACAGCTTATCAAGAAAGGTCACTTGACTGTCTACTCAGCATTCAAACATTTTGGATTTAAAAAAACTGATGGATTTTCCTCTCAGCTGATCTGAGCGTTCCTTGCCACCATCTGAGGTTAACATAAACATTGTAAATTCCAGGAGTGATAGAACACTGAGAGAAACAGGAGTTAAGGGAATAATATCAAGTCAGTTTGTTACACATTTCTTAAACACAGTATACAAGGACAGTACTCACACACGCAGTTCAAATCTACTGTTAGCTGAAGTTTAAACTCATCTCTCTGAGAAAATGGCCATCTCAGATTAAGATAATTGTTTGCCAACAAGGCAACTACTTCAGAATTGATGAAAACCACCAGATGAAAACAATTCCAGAAGGCTGGGGAATTTTCAGTTGAGAGAGATATTTTTATCTAAATAATGTCCCCCATTCTCTACTAGAACTAATTTTTCAATGAACTTATTAGCATATTAAAATAAGATTGATGTATTTATGAGCTATACCTGATACCAGAATTAGAACCAGTTAATTGCAAGTAGGTAGTTCTTACCTAGCACAAAAAAAATTAACTTATACTGTTTGGAAAGCACGGTGTAGAGGGGACTTGTTGAGAGGGGATAACCCTGGCTAATCATGTCTCTTTTCTAATTCTGAAACTCCTTTGGAAGGTGAGGAAAATAACTGACAATGTCAACCATCAGCATCAAATGATGACCATTTATATTGCCCATGTTGTTTATGTATCGTAGAAATTACTCAATTAGCTGGAAACAGAAATTAATTCTTATTTTGCATTAGCTGGCAGCCAGTTGGTATTTCCCAAAGTTAACACTTGTAGTAGCAAGCAATGATGCACTATCAAAGTTCTATCATTTAATTGCAAAATACTTATTATCCTTCCCAAAACATCCTAATGCAGTTTCATTATTGTCTTGAAAGCTGTATGAGATGACAGATTATTTTCCTTTAACTGTGCAAAAATTGTTATTGGAGAAATGTCAGAACATCCATGATTTGAAGCACCAGCAACCACACAAGAAAAGATATTCTTTTCAGCCAAACCTTCACTCATTCATGCATGCACTGGCTCATGTTCAGTTGAAAGAGGAGCAAATATACAGTTGCCAATGCACACAGCTTGTGAACTATCAACATGTATCATTGAGCTATGATGTATTGAGCCATGGGCAAATACTGGAAATCAAAATTATTTAATTTGCTTTCACCATAAGAGGGCTATATGAATGATCAATACTGTAACATACTTTAGTTGTTGTTATGGTTTTGTGTGTGGGTTTTGTCTGCTAGCAGGGAGGGGCACAGTAATGGCTCCTGTAAGTAGCTGCCAAAGGCTTCCCTGGACTCCAGCTCTGCTGGCAGCAAGGGAGGGGCTGCAGTGCCGGCCCCTGTATGTGACTGCTAAGGGTTCCCCTAGTTGCAAGTCTGCTCTGGCAGCAAGGGAGGGGCTACAGTGGTAGCTCCTGCAAGTGACTGCTAAGGGTTCACCCCCACTCCCAGCCCCAAGTGTTTAGTAACCAGGACGGGGAGTGGGGGAAGGAGTACTGCCAATCCAGCCCCTGTGAGAAGCTGCTGGAAGTTTCCCCAGCTTCAAGGTGGACCCACCCCAGGCCAGGGATGAGCCAATCGGCGCCTCTGTGAATGACACACATTTAAGAGGGGGCACGGAACAAGGGAGTTGGTGTGGCCTCAGGCAGGGCCCGGGCTGGGCCGGTCTGGCCATCCAGCTGTCTGCCTGGCTTCTGCAAACCAAACTGCTGTAGCCCAAACTTCCGCCATGGCTCACCCGAGAGCCAGTTTCATTGGGAGCTGATGAAGACCTGCGGCGGAGAGAGGAGCAAGATTTTGAGATGAAAGGACCACATGACACTCGGGTCAGAGAGGGAGAGAGAACAAGGAGAGAGAGCGCTTCCGGTATTTCCCCTGCAGCATGGTGAAGACTCATGGTGACGCATGGTTTGTCCCATGGTGAAGCTCATGAGAAGATGCAGCCATGGAGGACCCCATGCTGGAACCATGGAGAAGCCCACACCGGAGCTGGGCAGTCGTCGGAGGACTGTAGCCCCATTTGGAAAAGGATTCACACTGGAGTAGTTCTTGAGAAGGACTCTCCTGTGAGAAGGGACCCCATACTGGAGCCGGGAAAGACTGTGAGGAGCCCTCCCCTGAGGAGGAAGGAGCGGCGGACTGACTGCAGCCCCCATTCCCTGCCCCCCCTGCTCTGCCGGGGGGAGGAGAAGGTACAGAACAAAGCCTTTGGGCAGAAGGGAGGGGTGGGGGAGAAGTGCCTTTTTAAGATGTGGTTTCTCTCTCTCAGTATCTTGCTTCTTGTTGTAAAAAGTTAATAAATTCAATTGTTTTCTTGTTCTTCCCAAGTCGTGTCCGTTTCTTGCCTGTGACCCTAAGTGGTGAGTGAAACCCTCCCTGTCCCTGCCTCAGCCCACCAGGTGTTTAACAAACTGTCCCTGCGGCTTTATAAATCATGACAATTGTACAGCTGCCTTTGTGTTTTTTGAAGTATTTTCATACCAATAAAAAAGTTGAAGGTGTTTTGTTGTTTAAAAGCTAGGCTTTTATGATTTGTGCCATTTACATACTATCCCATATCTGACAATCCTTCACTAATAACTGAGAAACTTCTGCATAAATTAGAGCAAGCCTTGAAGCAATTATTGCTTTACTGATCCATGCAAAATCAATTCTCATGTACACACAGGGTTTCTCCTGACTTGCTGACAGAACACCACCACTGTAATGACTGCCAGTGTCAGGATCAGAGTAATGATATACATAGAGCCATTAAAATACATTAAAGTATTAACATTCTGAGTCAGCCTTCAGAAAACCATAGATAGGGTGCCCCACAGTTAAGTCTATGATTATTACATGGAAAAAAAATCCCATTTGAATACCAAAAAGTTAGAAGACCAGTTTTACATCCGTAGCCGATTAATTTTTGTCTGACCTGCCTCAAGTCTGGGTTGTTTTTTTTTGTTGTTTGTTTGGTTTTTTTTTTTTTTTTGCATTTAAATGAAAGTTTAAATCATTTCAGAAAGCATGTGAAGAAATTCAGGATTCACTGGTTTTAAAAGTGTTGCATCAGCATAGACTGTTTGATACCAAGTATATATGATCTCAGATTTCAACCACCGCTCTGAACCAAACGTTCTTCAGCACTGCTCCCATTTATTTGCACCATTTGGACCAGGTTCTTCAACGTGCAGTGTCAGTATTCCTGAGAAAGTATTTGAAGAGCCTTTCAAACACTAGGAAATGGTCGCACACTTCCAAGAAGCCCTTTTAACGCGTCCACCCATGGAAGCAGGATCTTGTGACCATGGTTCGCAGCCATACCCTACCTACAGCCCTTGCCAAACCGTGATGCAAGGCATCTGAGAACCCACACGCTGGGCAAGCTATTTTTCATGCCAAAAGGTGAAGGGAACAAGAGACTAAATTTGTGTTTTACCACATTAGCCTCAAATCTGAAGGCTTTCTTGTTTGCCTTACGTATGCAGTTCAGTTTCCAGGCGAAATGGGCTGTCCTGAGGAGCGGCGGGGGTGGAGGAGAGGAGAGGCCGCGCCCCTCCTCCCTTAGGACACCGTCCGCACGGTACCGAGTACCCCGGGACACGGTTGCCAAATGGGAGGATTCTGACCGAGCCTTTCTCTCAGAGCTGCCCGGCCGGGCGCCGCTCTCTGAGGAGAGGCCCGCCACTCCCGCCATGGCCCTCGGCAACGCCCGCATGCTCTTTCCAGCTGCCGGGCCTGCCACAGGCGGGAAGCCCTGCGCCTCCTTCCCCATCGTTCCCGGCAGGTACTGACAAGCGACGGCGGCGAGAAAAAGTGTCGTCGTCGTCGTCGTCCCAGCAGCCAACGCGGCGCCAAAGAGCCCTCACCCGCCCAGGGAATGAGCTCTTCCAGGCGTCCTCCCTCCCTGCCCCGGGAATGGCCTCTCCCACACCCTGCTCCCGCCCTGCCTCCTGCCCACCTTGGGCATGAGCGCTTCCTCTCCTTTCCAGGGCCGTCCTGCCCCGCAACCTCACTTCCGGAGCGGCCATTTTGGGAGGTCGGCGCTCCGTGGCTGGCGGGTGGCGGAGAGGGCGGGCTCAGGCCCGGTCCACAGCGACTGGTGACAGCGGCGGGGGGGGCGGGGGTGGCAGCCCGCGAGCCGGCGAGCGTCGGGGGCGCCGCAGGGAAGGGCCGCCACCCGCTGATCGCAGCGCTTGCCGGCCCCCGCCATGTCGGACTTCGACAGCAACCCCTTCGCCGACCCGGACCTCAACAACCCCTTCAAGGTGAGGCTGGGGGCGGAGAGGGGGCGGTGGGCGGCAGCAAGCCTTCCTCGGTGTCGCGGCGGGGGGAGAGCGGGTTGCGCTGAGCCGCGGGCATCCCGCGGGAGGGGCCCTGGCCCTTCCTCCGCCGTGTGCGGGGGGCCGCTCCCTGCAGGGGGAGGTGGGGGAGGACCGGCGCTGTGGGGTGGCACTGGCCGCGGCGGTGCTGGCGGGCCATGGGGCGCAGGCCGGCGGTGCAGGCTGGCAGCGCCGGGGGCGGGGAGGGCTCTGGGGGGCTCTTAGGGTGAGCAGCGCTGCTGGAAGCCCTAGAAACGGGTGCAGCCGTTTCACAAGTTCAGGTGTCCGTGTTTCGTTCTGTTTGTAAAATAACACAAATTGCGTTTCAGGTGGATTATTTTGAAGGGAAAAAAAAAGGTTTCTTGATTTTGGTGGTAACGTTGTGTGTGTATAGTACTACTACAGTCTTTTTTTCTGCCGTTTGACTGACCCAGATAGTTAAGCTTAGTGAATTTAGCCCCCTTTCCCTCTCTAGACTCCTCCCAGCTCCCATCAAGTTTACTTGCTTCTTCATGTTACTTCTGAAGCATGCGGGGTACGGATGGCTAGGTGTAAGTTCTGCCCTGCATCTCAGAATGCTGTGTTGTAATGTATTCTAAAGCTTCTAGTTTTTGCACTATTGACTTATGATGCAGCTGAGAAGTGTTTCCTCACCTGCTGTTCTGACTTCAACTGTCAAAATGAGCTGACCATCTTGGACTGTCGTCCCTTCCCCCCCATCTTTTCTTTGAGTCCAGTTCAACTAATTAGCTACTTACTTTAATAATTTGACTGAATTTTTTTTGCTGCACTATTTCATGCTGACACTTTCAAGCACATGCATAGTATATGGCATTGAGTTTAGGATGTCAGCTGGGATAATTAAGCCTTTTAAAAACTGAGCTGTCACATTTCAAGCATGCTTCTGTGCAGGTAGCTTCTGGAAGCATAGCATTACTGACGTTGGTTCATTGGAGTCTGTCTGAATCAGTTTAGTTTTATGGTCTTAAAGTTTAGTTGATAGTATTCCTTAGGCTAGACACTTGTGTTTTTACTTTATACTGTATACAGTGCAGTGACCTTCCAGATGAACAGCAGCCCTGATATGGAGGTTGCCACCAACAATAGTTCAGACTGGTAGCAGTGGCAGTGAGCACTGTTCTTTTAAATACCTTTTGGCATCAAGCACTGAAAAGGTGTTACTGTTCTAGAATGTGTGTGTAGCAACAAAAATATATGATGCTTTTCCTCACTTTTTGTAATAGTTATGAAGATAACATCTAGCAAAATTTATTGTGTAGAAATACCCAGAGCACTTACAGATTTTGGAATCCGTGTAGTTGCCCCTGCATCACTTACCAGGTGACAAGGTAGAGTTTCTGAGACCTGTGCTAGAGAACTACCTCAACCATATTTCCAGTTTGAAGACATTGCTTAAAGGGCAATCGTTTATTCTGATTTCTCTTCAGAGAAAGATTTCTATTGTAGCTGTCAGGCAGAATCCGCTCTCTGCTTCTTGTCTGCAATGTATAATGATAAAAGGACTCTATAACAAGTTCTCTGTAACTTGAACTCACTGTTAAACGCAGTTCTGGATTTATTTTATTTGCAGAAGTTGGTATAAGAAAGCTGTTACTTTTTCCCTTCCTTATGTCTTTGCCAATTTCCATCACATTCCACTGCCCACAAAAAGTAATCTTGCATACCTTTACTCATCCACACACTTAATTTGAAGGGGCAGAAGGCCTCGTATATAAACCAAGCCCTAATTGCTATCTTGTTGGCATAGCAGCTTTGAAGTGTGTGGGTATTAATGCATGTCTACATTTAAGTTTTGTCTGACTATGTGTTTTAAAATACTTTACACATGGAACCAGTATTTCCAGATGGATCCTGAAAACCTAAGTCATGTTGTCTGAACACCCTATTCAAATGTAGTCATGTTTTTATTTGTCTTTGATAATTTTATGTATGATGTGATTAGTTGTTCTCCTTACTTTTGAAGCTACTGCCTGTGCTAATGTGAAATCACAAAGTGGTATGGCAGAGAAAGAGGCCAGGGGGGCATTGCGTGGAAGACTTGTTGCTAAGGTCTAAAGATAGATCCTTCTTTTCCTTAAATATTTTGGTTTTACTAATTGTCTGTGATCTACTTGTGAGGTTTCCCATGACTATTCTCATGCCTTTTAATGAAAAGATTTCAGCAGAGATTCTTGCTCGATGCTGAATCAAATAAATTTGTTCTCCAGGAAGATAAAGGCAAAGCAGAAACATCTAGTTTGCTCGGTATTTTGAGTAGTTAGTTCTTTTGGAAACATAAAATTAAATTGTGTTTCTGTTTTGGTATCTACTGGAAGTAAGGAAACTTAGTTTGTAAAGTAGAATTTATTTTTTCAAATATTAGCTTACGTGGATTGATCATAAATCATTGTTGATTTTGAGACAGGGGCTACTTAACCTCTGCTTTTACTTTTTTTATTATTTAAAAAAAAAAACCCTTGAACTGAACCCGGGGTCTGATATGCCTTTGAAGTTATGGTATTCCGCTGTAAATTGTGTCTTCTGGATGCTGTACCAACAAAACCAGGAAATGTATTGGTTTGAAAGACAAGAGGTAATGAAACAAACATGTAAGTAACATCCTAACATTAAAAAGCTTTTGATCACATTGAAGTTGTGCACACGTAAATGCATCCATGTACCATACAGATGAAGACATGGTAATCCTGCTATGGTTTGATATAGCAACATTGTGAAGAAATACACATTTGATGTGACCTCAGGTATCATAAATGAAAGCAGACTAATAATGAAAGCTATTTAATTTATTTCACTGAGAAGCACTATGGATTCACGCTTGGTAGAGTTCTCACTGACAAACGGTGCAGTCCCACAGCACCCGAACAGGGTGAGCAGAGTAGATCTGATGATGATAACTGTGTTCAGCCAGGAGCCTAAAGTGATAGACAGGTCCATAGAGCCCAAGTAGAAACTCAAATCAAGGTCAGGATCAGGTCAAGTGAAAATAACTAGGGTCAGCCCGGCTGTCCCTGGTGACCAGACAAGACCTTAGTGATGAAGTGGGTCTGACCAACTAGGAGGAGTTTGGGCACCTTCAAGGCCCTTGCAGTTTATTCTTCAATAGATTAAATGAGCATGAAATAAATTTTGTATGACAAAAGAAAGGCAAATTTTGAGTGTAGCTTTCTTCTTGTAGTGCTTTTTTTTTTTTTTTTTAATGTCATAGGATAGGAGATAGTTGGGGGTCTTCTATTTTGGATGGTGATGCAAAGTTCTGAAACAGTGGTCTCTTGAAATCAAGTTTAAGTTTCATTTCCTCTGAAACAATTCAGTGGTTCATCCACAATAAAAATATGCTGGTTTGTGTTTGTTTTTTTATTCTTTTGTAGGTGGATGATACTACTACTAAGAGAATAAATTATTTTTTTACATAGAGCTGTGAATTTCACAGGCCTTTGTAGCTTGCCTGATAAAAAGTTTGAGGGCTGTCTGTTACAGTCATTCGGACATGTGAAATGATAGAGTGACTGTTGAACTGAGACTTGAAAATCTGAGTTCTGTGATGAATGACCCAGCAATGTGCCCTTGCAGCCCTGAAGTCAACTGTGTCTTGGGCTGCATGAAAAGAAGTGTGACGAGCAGGTAAGTCTTGCCCTCTATTCTGCTCTCCTGAGACTCCACCTGGAGTACTGTGTCCAGCTCTGGAGTCCTCAGCACAGGAAGGACGTGGACCTGTTGGAGCGAGTCCAGAGGAGGGCCACAAAGATGGTCAGAGGGCTGGAGCAGCTCCCCTGTGAAGACAGGCTGAGAGAGTTGAGATTGTTCAGGCTGGAGAAGGCTCTGGGGAGACCTTATAGCAGCCTTCCAGTACCTACAGGAGAGATGGGGAGGCACTCCCTATCAGGGAGTGCAGTGATAGGGTGAGGGGTGACAGTTTTAAGCTGAAAGAGGGTAGATTTAGATGAGATATTAGGAGGAAATATTTTACTGTGAGGGTTGTGAGGCACTGGAACAGGTTGCCCAGGGAAGTTGTGGGTGCCCCATTCCTGGAGGTTTTTAAGGCCAGGTTGGACGAGGCTTTGAGCAACCTGGTGCAGTGGAGGGTGTCCCTGCCCCTGGCAGGGGGTTTGGAACTAGATTATCGTAGTTTGGGTGGGATTAGATATCGAAACTGTGTTTAGCTTCGAGTTGTTGCTTCAAAAAGACAGGGATCTTTTGTAGTTCTGTCATGCCTGCCATTCTTGTGTGGATGTCTGAAATGCTCTAAAATATCTACCAGTGGCGCTAGGCACCTGGGTTGCTCCGACTGAGGTCACAGGTTTACTTGAGTCACCAGAGTTTAAGTACATGTGAGAGTTTAAATTTACTACAGAGGTACTTGCAGTTATAATTCAGGTATTGCACTTAATTTGACTCACATGAGAACAAATTAATGTTCTATCTGGTTTGGCAGGAATTACAAACTGGATGTTTGATGCTGAAGCTAATAGTGCAGGTGACTGCTGCTTTGTGTGGCAGCAGAATCTATACAGTTTGCACCTTGATTGCTAAAGTGATAGAAAGTTACAGGAAGAAAGAGAAGTCTTAATTATTTTTGGAGGATCAGGACCCTGATTACTTGAAGTGTTTCTGCAGTATTTGTGCTTTAGATTTCAAAAGTTTTGTTTGCCTACATGCATGAGTTTTAATTCTTTTGTATGGCTATAAAATATACCCAGTTAAGTTACCAGTCTTTAAATTAGTATAGGCCACAAAATACAAATATTTCTATTATTTTATTACCTGGTTTCCCTTCATAACTTCAACATTTGTAAATTCCTTGTATCTTGCATAATTTAATGCTGAGCATCATGGTATTGGAAGTGTCCTTTATCTGTCCTGCATGGTAGTTAGCTTTCAACAGTACACTTAATCACTGCTGTAACTGCATTGTAATTATTAAAACTGAAATGTTAAGATCTGACATTACAAAGAGGAACGTAACACACATTTCAGAGCTGAGAAAGGAGAAAGATTTGAGAACAGCTGTGAGATAGAGATGCTGCATTGTTAGGAATCCAGTCCTCCATTGCAAGATGGGACTGGTGCAAACTTTAGGATAAATCTGACTCTGAGAGTCTCTGAAGTTCTTTTTGGTGTCAGAGGTGGGGAGTTTGCCTTGCTCAGTAGCTCAGAACCATTCATAGCTCTGCTTCCATGAGATAATGTGGCGTGTAACAGGCAGTGCTTGAGAGCCAAGTGTAAGAAACCCCAGTTGGCTACTTTTGCACCATCCATTATTAAATTAATAATTGTGTTCTGGCAGTGCTAGAGTGAAGATCTTTTGAATATAATTCTGTGAGGGGGATAGGCTGATCAGTGAAGGAGATGTTAAACTTGAAATTGTGAAAGAACTGTTGCAGTGGTTACTCAGATTTTAATTTTTTGTTTTACTATTAGAAGTACAGAAATAGTCTTTATTTTGCCTACAAGTCACTGTTTCCTCCAGGTGTTATATATGTAACCTTTGAGGACAATTCTTTCTTACAGTAAGTGGTTTTGAATCATAGATTAAAATATATTATTGTTGGTGCAATACATAAAGGCTTCCTCTATACTGTTAAATGTAAATTGTTTATACATGCACGATTAGGATAGTGAAACATCAAATCTCAGTTTAGTTGCTGTTTGTGAAGTTTCTGTACCTTTATTTGCTTTTGGGCCTGGGATGATGAAGAAAGCAAGCAAGCATGAAGAACCAGCAGTGTTTGACGCTGCATCAAAACCTTAGTAGCTTCTTGAAACTTAACTTTTCCATGTGCAGCTTGTTGTGGCATGAACAAGGAGGAAGTCTTCGGGGAATTTAGCTGTTTGATTTATATACTGAACGTTTACGTGTGCAAGTTGCAATTTCGGGTGCTTGATCTGCCTGAATGTAGGATGTTATGGGACGGAAAAAACACATCCAGGCTATCTTCTTTTCCAAGTGTCAGATCCTAATGTAAAAGCTGAAACCCAACAGTTAACATGGGAAGAAAAAAAGCTTTGATATCCACTGCTGGCCAAAAAATTTTTTTTCTCCCAATTTTGTTGTCAAAAGCTAAGCTTTGTCAGAAATCTATCTTGAAAATGCTCATGAGCACATACTGAAAGTGAAGTATATCATATAGAGAGTTTCAACTGAAACAGCAATAGCTTTGGTTGCTCTCCAGAACTCAGGAAAAGTGGGGTGGATAGTTGTCTCTTTATCAAGAAATCAAAAAACTCAGACCAAGAATCATGGTTTCATGTTTGTGGGGTTTTTTTTCCTCCCCTGCATTTTCACTTAATTTTGTGAGCCAGTGGTATGATCTTAGGAAGTACTCACCGGAGAGGAGGAAGTAAACTGTTACTAAAAAAAACAAAACAAAACAAAAAAATCCCAAAACCCCAAACCAAACAAAACCCCAAACCAACAAAAAAGCCACGAACAAACCTCAGGATGAGTTCTTACTGGAAAGAGTACAATTAGTGTTATTCACATTTAGAAAAGGCTAATGTGAAGTGGTTATAGGGAGCAAGTTAAGATAATCTGTAGAGAGTTTAACTTGAAATGAGAAGACCTGAGTTTATCCTTTTCATGTAGCAAAACAAAGCCTTTCAATAGGAGTGGCAGGGATAAGAAATCCTAATTGGGCAAGATTGATTTTGCCAGATTTGTGCATCTAATCTTATGATTTCCCCAGGGTGGATTCACCAGTCTGGATTCAGTCCAAGTAGACCTCTGCCTTCTGCTTCTGTTCTGTATATAGTCATAGTTTTTTTAAGGAATAACACCTTTGCTGGGTATGTTGAGTAGTTTGGAGCATAAGACTGGGGTTGTGCCTCTTTTGCTTTCTGAGAACTTCCTGCAACAGGGAGAATATATAGCTGAGTGAAGGTGGTTAGGAACAGTAAAAGCTGAAGAAGTTGGCAAAGTGAAGGCTGTTTGATGTCAGTGACTGGTAAAGCAGTTAGGTTGGAGAAACTTATTTGTGGGGATCTTGAAGTAAAAGACAAAAATTGAATGGTGGCAGAGCTGAAGGGTAGCCAGTGACTGGTGAGGGAGGTGATAGGATTGATATAGTGAATTTTTGATAATATAAGGAGACTTTATCTTCTAGGAGTTTTGTGATGAGAACTGTTTTCTCATCTTGGATTGCAGTACTCCAGTCATTAGGAGCTCATTCTTAGCACATTAATTTAACAGAGAACTGAAGTCAAAAATTAAGATTTCTACTTGTCTTCAGTAGCTTATTTTTTCCTTTGCCTGTACTTAAGGAGCTGTGTAACTGGTAAGGTATTCTACATGTTTTCTTCTTCTGATTTAATTCACTAAAAATAATTTATCCCCTTCTTTTAAAATCTGTTTTTGTGTTCATAGTATGTCGTTTCTCCGTAGTCTTTTTTTTTTTCCCTAGGACTAAACAGGTGCACTTCTGCCAGTTTACTCAGATATTTGGCACTGTCCTCTCAATTCCATGTAAATTTAAAAAAGAAAAAAAGGAATAAAAAGAAAAATTCTCTTACTTCTAAGTGCAGCATTTCAGTTTTATACTTTTTCCAAACAACATGGTTATTGTACAGTACTCCTGGTATACAAGTTTTGGAAGATATTTAGTTGTCTCGCTTACTTGCCCTTGTTAATCAGTGTTAAAAATTTGTCTTATTATACAGTTTCCTTAGTAGTTACCTTTGTTCACCCTGTTCTTTTCCTTGTAAAAGTATCTTATGTATTTTTGCTGATTCCTCTCTCCAGCATTTTTTTCTTCTACTTTGTTTATGTGATTTTTATTTGAAATTCTTGTTTTCAGTTGCTGATGTTTTGTAAAACTATTATCTCTAGCCAAATTGATGTTAGAATGAGTGTTTATAAACCCTCATTTATAAACCCTGTTCCTTGGCCTCTGTGATAAGATGTTGGTTTTACTTCCCTGCTAGTCCTTGAGAGCAAACTGAAAAATAGTGAAGTAAATTAAATGTTCTGTGCAGAGCACTGTGGTAACGTATTTAGTTCAACGTAGGGAAAAAAGGCAACACAAGCACATGCTATAATTGTTATATTTTTAGCCTGTTTCTTTTCCTCATTCATTCCATGTTAAATTATTTGTGCATAAGATAAATACTTCTGCCTTTTCTGTAGAAGAATGGGTGTGCCTCAAAAGTGAAAGCGTTTTCAGAACCTGAGGGACTGTTTGGAGGGGATGATTCCTAGTTCACTACTTTTTGTTCCCTTAAAATAAATCAAAATCACAACTAACAAAGTAGATATGCTGATGGTGTTTTTCAGAATGTTATTAGGTTGTATGTGCTATCAAAGCATCTTACTCATGGTGAAACAATGCTGGATCCATTCCCAGTGAACAGTAATGCAAGGAATCTTTATTATCTACTTCTTCAGTCCTTAATTTGCTAATCTCTTCTGTATTAATGAAGTGTGGTAGCTCATGACTAGTTTTGGTCTCCTAGACAACAGAGGTCTCTGTTCCCTTTAATTTATTATTTTAAAAGCTGTAAAAACTTGCATAGAATGGATTATTGTGTTTCATTTTAAACATTCTCACTTGTAGTTAATTGTGTTTGTACACCCCTGTGATACAGGGGTATTCAGTTAATTTTATCTATATCTGAGTGATGTGCGCATAATTTTTTAACCTGACACAGGGGATGTTTCTGGTAGTTCTATTGGTACTCTTGACAATGTGAGGTATGTTGCTGTTTTGTTGGTTTTGGGTGTTTTTCTGACTGACTTTTCCGTTCTTGGTGTAAATACTGAGGTGCTTCTGGTACCTGACTACTAGTGGTTCGAAGAGTGGGATGCCAATGTTTGCTTTTGAGATTGACATTATTGGAAATAACCTACAAAAAGCAGGTAAAATGGAAGATTAGATGGAAAACAGTTAATGAAGTTGTGCTGGTTTCTAAAACCTCCAGTCTCCTGAACTAATTTGGATCTTGAAAATGTCTGAAATGGCTGTGTGTGACTTAAATGTACAGTAGCTACAGTAGCTAGGTATGAAAAATGGCCTGTTCTTAAATTCTGTTTCTTGGTTGGTATCACCAATAGTTAAATAAAAAGTTCAGAAACTCAGGGGGCTGGAGTGGCAGGAGTTTGGGTGAGATAAGGCTGGAGAAGGAAGTGTGAGTTGGAAGGAGGGAACAAGGAACTGGACAAGATGAGAATTGGAGGGATCAGCATTCAAAGGAGCAGGGACTGGGACTGGGACTGGGACTGGCTGGGTGGCTGAGGAAATTCAGGTTGTGGCAAGGAGTTCAAGAACAGGTCCAATTCAGGCAGAAGTACTGGTCCACTAGGACATAGCTTCCTCAGTCTGAAATTGTACCAGGCATTTTTCAGTTGCGGCATTTGATGGCTGTTATCAGATATTTAAAGTCCGTCCCAGAAACTCCCAATCTTACATATTTGCAGAGGGTAACCCAGTTTTTAATTGCTTAAATCATGCAGTGAGTTGAGGTTTCTGGATATTTGATGGTGCCAGCCATGCTGCTGCTTTGTGTTGGTGTCCATATATTATCACCTGTTGGAAATTGTGTGGGTTTTTTTCTATTTCTTAATATTAAAAACCAAAATAACTAAAAAGAATGCATTTGAACTTTATTGTCTGGGTGGAATATCAAATGTGGAAAAATAAGTTATGCCAGCCTGGATTTACTTACTCCTCTAGAGTATTCCAGTTTTCATAACCAGTAGAATATACATGTTATGCAACATAGAAATTTACCAGCATTTATTTAAATGCCACTTTTTCTTTGAGTATGTGGTGCTGCACAGCATTTATTGTTCACGTTCATTATTCAAACCCCAATTAATTTGTAAGTAAAATGTTTTATTATTGTGCAGCAGTGAGTATGAGTGCTTCACAGTTTTTCTTCTGTATTTAGACCAGTTGGCATTTGCTCCATTTTTACAATGAGATGCAATTGAGTGTAAGGTAAATGATTCAAAGTAATTGTTTGTGTTCCCTGGGATGTCAGGTCTAATTGCTTCAGAAATACTGTAAGTATTGTTTTGAAATATGAAATATGTTTGATGCACTTTAAATATTCGGAACAATTTGAAGTCTAGCAGCCTACACCTGGGCACCCAGACTATGAAGACTTGTTTCTTTCCATGCTGAGGATAGTTCTAGCATTAGAGAAGATCACAGTGAATGAGTATAGGAGAGATATGGATCTCCAGGCTAGTGCTTGCCTCCTTCAACTATAAGGTTATTCTTCTTTTCCTGTTATCTCTGGTTTACTTCTCCTTGAGTCTTTCTGTTTGTGGAAGAGATCAGGCTGTGAACTTATGCTGAAGTCCAGATGGTGTATTTGAGGTTTTTCTGAGAGCAGAACTTGAACATTGCTTGCCGTGGTGGGCTTCAATTTGTATATTTCAGTAGAACTTCCTAAATAGAGCTGATACTGAATGTCCTGTGAGTCATTCAGTTTTTTTAAACGCTGCTGCTACTTTTGCAAACAACAGCAATATTTGTCAGAAGTATAGCAATTGTTATTTCAAAATGAGAATGGACTTCTGATGGAGGGCTTCTTACTCTACTCACTGTATTTAAGCATACAACTTATTTCTAGTGCTAAGACTTTTGATGTAGTAAGCTTGTTTGGCTCAGTATATGTTTCCTGTTGATTGTGAGTGTTAGAATGTCACAATAGCTGTGCGAATAATCTGAGAAACTTTTTTGTCCCAGTCTTCTCCAAAACACTTGGAGAAAAAAGGCTTTCTTTCATCAGGTATTTATTATTGGTTGCATATTGTATTTCTAAATACAGATTGCTCTTCTGAATTTGACTTGAATGCTCTTCCCTGCTTTTTGGAAATCTGCTGCTGTTCAGTGACAGTTTTGTGAGTCTGATATTCTAGTTATTCAAATAATTACATTTATTGTCCTTTGCAGGTACAGTTGGGCTGAGTTATTTGGTTAGCAGTGCACTCTTCAAGCACATAAGTTGAGTGTTGAAATGTACTTTTTTTAAGCAGCTAATTTAAGTACCAAGTGCTATTTGAGTTTTAATAAGGTAGACGTACTGTTTCACTGTGTGGCTTATGGCTAGCTATCACTAGTTTTGTATGTCTATATGTCAACATTTTTATGTGTGGAGGACTGAAAGAAATGAGAGCATTTGTGAAGGGGGTACCATACTGAAAGCGTGAACGAAGAACAATGTTTTGTGCTTTGATAGTTTACACTAACATGTAGAGACTAGAATAAGTGTGCTGGGTCTGTCTAGGATTCATTTTGTTTCATAGCACTCCCTATGTTGCTTTGTTTCAATTTGTGACCAAAACAGTGCTGAAGTGCCTGCACACCACCAGAGCCTTCCTGTTTCACACTGCTTCCTGCTGGGAGCAGGCTGGTTGGTGTTGGATGAGAGGTTGTGAGGGGATACAGGCGGGACAGCTAACCCCAACTGACTAAGAGATATTCCATACCATATAGCTTCATGCTCAGCAGTAACACTGGATGTTCCAAGGTGATCGTTGCACACAGGCTGGCTGGGTATCTGTTGGCTGCTGGTGGGAGGTGGTCAGTGATTGCTCTTGCATCTTTTCTTTTTTTCTCTACCCCTTCTCCCTGCCTTATTAAACTGTCTTTTTCTTGATGCCCACAAGTTTTACTTGCTTTTGCTCTTATGATTCTCTCTCCCATCCCACTGGGGAGGGCAGTGAGTGACTACCTAGGTTGGGGCTTAGCTGCTGGCTAGGGTGGACCTACCCACAGTAAGCTGAAGGTTTTCAGATGTATACAGCTTTCTACCATCCTGTATATTGAATTATGAAGTTGTCTTATTTGTATTAAGTTCATCTGTTTTGATCTTGAACGGACAAGTCTAGTAAGCTAATGCCTAATTCAAATGTCAGGTCTAATAATTCCCTTATTTTTTATGATTTTTTTTATTCAGCATGTCAAATGATTTGTAGTTGCATTTTGACAACAAACATTCTCCCCATACACACACTATCCCTTGTTTTTGTTGTCCATCTGCACAATATTTTGTGCTGGTCATTTAATGAAAGAACATGTTACAATGAATTAGTCCCATCAGTTTATGCAAGACCTGATGAGATTTTATTTGGAACATAGTTCATTCAAGCCTAGCATGGTAGCTAAAAAATACGGTGAACTCGTGAGGGAAACTGTCACCACGGTGGCTTTACTGAAATCACTACTTATGGTATAAGTCAAATGTAGGAAAGCTTGTTTTGAATTGCATGTAACGTTGTTTTGTATACATTTATGGAAAGGATGATTCTTGTTCAGTGTCCGTTAAAACACAGCTTTGCAGCTAAATGTATGGTTTTAGCCAAAAGTGGTAGCATTTTATGTCACCAGAGGGTAGTTTTTACGTATGCTCATGCACATGAATTTGATTAAAATATGCAACATATAATTTTTTAATATTTGAAGTAATTATTTTATTGTCTTCAGTGTTTTTATAGTAAAAAATAATTGCCTCATATTAATAAATTTGTGACTATAGCTAACAGAAAAAACAGACTTGTTCTCATTTGCTGTGTCCTTCAGGATTTTAGAGTAGGTAGATGTTCCGCCCTGTTTGTTTTTTTTTGTAGCTGTAAATAAGTTAACTGCAGTCATTAAGAAAATACTGTTCCTGCATCTGTAGATTAAGTTACTGCTGTGAAGACTAAGCTAATGCTGTGGTAGATGCTGATTCTAAGAATCTAAATGTTATTTTTTCAGTAGTTTAATAGTTTGTATATTTACTTAAGTGTAGATTAAGTAATTTACTGTATCTAAGAAAAAAGGCAAATATTTCACGTAGAGGTTTTAAATGTAGCTGACTTTAGAGAAAATATGAACGTAAATGTATATAAATGTAAATACTTATCTTCTTCACAGTCTTTATTAACTCCAGTTTGTTTTCTAATGTTGAACTAGACCACTGAAATTAATAAAATATGTATATCTATACATGAAAGTTATAAGTAATTAGTATATTTACATCTATTTTGTATATTTGATGTACACGTAAAATATTATATACTTGTTTTGTGCATTTATGTATTGAATACATATTGAATAAGTGGATCATATTGAATAAGTGGATTTATTAATTTTTGAGAAAAACCTTCCTTTCATCCATTCTTATGTTCTGAAGATGCAAAAACTGCAAGGCACGGAAACAACATAGGTGAACTAGGCATCATAAGGAACAAGTACAATTTTTCTTCATAAGAAGTTAGTGTGGTCTCTCATAGTAGGCATTTCTACTCTTCTGCACAACCAAGCCTACCTGTGTCTAGCACAGATAAATGTTTCATTCGTGAAATAGCTTTCTCAAGCTAAACCTCAAGCAATCTTTCTTCCTGTATAGTTCATTGGAGGAAAAAAATTACACTTTTTTCTTAATTTTACCAGTTCAGGTAGAAGATGAGGTTCTTTTGGCATTATGGGACAGTGTTTCCTTGGGTTCATTTTTCTGAAATGTTTTTTTCTTCCTGAGGGTGTTGAAGGTACTTCTGTGTAGGGAAAACCAAGAGTTACAGAAAGATGTTTTTGTCTGTTTTGCTTTTTGAGTGTATATCTGTGGAGTCCAGTAGTCAATGTAGCAACATACAGTCTTGTCTTCTCTATTGAGAGGTTTTTTCCTAATAAATCAAATGTATGACAGATGGAGTTTCTTTTAGACTGTGTTAACATATATTTATAAGAAGCTCAGAATGGAATGATATTTTGGAGACAGAGGTGGATGTTTACAGGCTTTGTTAGTGAAAACAAACCTTTTTTGGATTGAAACAAAAGCTGAGTTTTATATGATATAAAGATGTAAGTGTTGACTTGTTGCTTATATACATATGCATATGCTTACAGAACTGTTTTCTCTTCTAGGATCCTTCTGTTACACAGGTGACAAGGAACGTTCCTCCAGGGCTAGATGAATACAATCCTTTCTCTGATTCAAGAACAGTAAGCACATTTGCTTCTTAATCATGCTGTTAATCTTTTTATGTAAGATTTGTGAGGTATTGTTTTCAGAGTTTGGACTAATGTTGTGAAACCTGTGATGGGCTAGCTGGAGGTAATGGAAGATGTGTAAGGAGGTATAGTCCCATGAAGTGTTTGGAGGATTCAGTGGGTAGGTTGACTTAAGTGAGCTTCGACCTGTTAAGGAAGAGTGCCTCTCTGAAAGGGGCCAAAACAGAATTGAGTTTTTGCCCTGTTCAGTGAGACTTCTGGTAGTCTGTCCTTATGGTTTTCTGAATTTACTTGCTTTAAAGCTTGTGAGTGTGGCACACTTCCCTAGAGTCTTGTTTTGATTTCCATTTCACTTAAAGTGCTGCTCAGAATAAGAAAAAACTTTTCATTTAAGTAACAGTCAACAGGCTATGAATGGTTGTGCTCATTATAGTTTTGCGTGGGGGGTTTTGTCTGGTAGCAGGGAGGGGTGTAATGGCTCCTTAAGCAGCTGCTAAGAGTTCCCCTAGCTTCCAGTCTGCTGCTGGCAGAAAGGAAGGGGTTACGGTAGTGGCTCCTTTTTAAGTGGCTCTTAATGACTCTTAGCTCTCTTTCTCACTATCTTACTCTGTGTTTGGTTGTTGACAAATTAAATTAATTTGTATTTTCCCCAAGTCCAGTCTGTTTCTTGCCCCTGACCATAAGTGGTGAGTGAAACCTTCCTGTCCTTGCCTCAACCCATGAGGTTTTTTATTACCTTTTGTTCTCCCAGTTCTCTTCCCCAGACCACTGGAGGGAAGGAGAGAGCAAGAGGCTGTGTGGTGCTTATGGGTGGGTGGCCTTAACCCATGACACTTGGTTATCAGAATAGGACAGAAAAAAAAATTCCACTCTTTCTCGGTATTTCTTATTCTAATTATTTATATGTATTTTTTAGTATTCCAGTGCATTCACCTTTTCTCAGACAACTTATAGCCTTCACATCTTCAGTGGGAAGTTTGGTAGGAAAATAACATGTGAGACTGTCCTGATTTCAGCTGGGACAGAGTTAACATGCTTCATAGTAGGTAGTAAGAGGCTATGTTTTGGATTTGTGCGGGGGAGAAGGCTGATAACATACTGGTGTTCAGAGCTTGTGCTAGGACAGTCAAGGACTCTTCAGCTTCTCTGCTGTGCCAGTGTCTGCAGGTGCAGGAGAAGCTGGGAGGCAGCACAGCCCCAATTGCTAGGCTAGGATTCGACCTTAGGTTTAGGATTGAGACTCAAATTGGTGGATGTTGTATTCCCTATCGAGCATGTCATGACCAGTAGATGAGGCTTTTTCCCGAAGTTCTCTCTCTGGATTGCCTCTCTCTCAGGAACGTCTCAGTCTCTCGGGCACTCAGGCTCTTCCCTCTGTGCATGGATTGAGGTTTTGGGACTCTCCCTGCTCCGGGATGGTTAGCTGGGAATGGGCTGAGCCCTGGTCATCAGGTGGTGAGCAGTTTAACTGTGTATCACTCACTTATATATATTGCTATTATTATTATAATTATTATTTTCAGTATTATTGTAGTTATTAAATTGTTCTTACCTCAACCCAGGAGTCTCTTTTCCCTTTACCCCTTTAATTCTCTCCCACGTCCCAGGGAGAGGGGAGGGGTGAGCAAGTGGTTGTTGTGGTGTTTGGGTGCAAGCCAGGGTAAAGCTACAAAAGAGACATAGTGAGGAGAGTGAGTGGGCATAGGAGATTTTAGGTCTCAAGTGTCACCACCTTGATATCTAACATGAGAAATCAGGAATCTACTGTTTCTTGTTTTTTTCCCTGCCTGCATCTCCAGTGGTTTTGTCTCCAGCTGTAATGGTCACCATGGAGATGACTTTGTGCCTTTTGTCATGTTTCTGAAATCGATGAGGAACAGGCGAGATTAGACAATTAGTATTTCTGCTTCATCATTTAATGAAACTACTGTTAAAGAAGGCCTTTAATATCTTCCTGCTTCTACAAGTTTTGCTAATGCATTTTTAACTCCTCTGAGCACTCCGTGTGTATAACAGGTATAGACATAGCAATGCATATAGTAATAACTTTGAATTTGGATTAAAAATTTGCATACAGTCATCAGGAGAGTTGTGGGTTTTTTTGGTTTTAAGTATATTGGATTTGTGTGGCAAGGTTTTTGTTAGCTGGGGGGCTATGCAGGGGGGCTTCTGTGAGAAGCTGCTAGAAGCTTCCCCCGTATCTGACAGAGTCAATGCCAGCTGGCTCCAAGATGGACCCACTGCTGGCCAAGGCTGAGCCCATCAGTAACAGTGGTAGCACCTCTGGAATAACATAGTTAAGAAGGGGGGAAAAAAGCTGCTGTGGAACAGTAGCCAGAAGAGAGGAGTGCGAATATGTGAAAGAAGCAACTCTGCAGACACCAAGGCCAGTGCAGAAGGAGGGGAGGAGGTGCTCAAGGCACCGGAGCAGAGATTCCCCTGCAGCCCGTGGTGCAGCCCATGGTGAGGCAGCTGTGCCCCTGCAGCCGTGGAGGGTAATGGGGGAGCAGATCTCTGCCTGCAGCTCATGGTAAGGGCTGCATTGGTCATAGCCAGCACAGGTTCACAAGGGGAAGTCCTGCTTGACTAACTTAATTTGCTTTTCTTACGAGGTCACCCATCTAGTTGACCTGGGGAAGCCAGTAGATGTGGTTTTGAATTTTAACAAAGCTCTTGGTACCGTCTCTCACAATATCTTTCTGGACAGAATGTCTGGCGCACAGCTAGACAAGTCCATAGTAGGTTGGGTGCAACTGGCTGACAGATGGAGCTTAAAATGGCACCAGCAGCCAGTCGCTAGTGGGGTTCCCCAGGGCTCAATTTGAGGGCCAGTGCTCTTTAGTGTTTTTATGAATTACCTGGATGCAGGAGTTTAATGTGCATTAAGTATTGTTACCGATGATACTAAACTCGACAGAGCTGTGGGCTCCCTTGTGGGTAGGGCGTCCTACCCTCGATGGAGTCCACAGCTTACAGAAAGAGGTGAATAGACTAGAGAGCTGGGCAATT